>JAVIAB010000125.1:63334728-63634728 GCA_032433765.1 Megaustenia siamemsis | reverse complement strand
GACACAATAAAGTGCTGCATGAACTGGCTGCTTTTGTAGACAGAACATGATTGAAGGCCCAACAGTAAAGTTAAACCAGTTAGAAAAAAATGCTTATTTCTTGAGAACTGGACAGTCCACATTCCCAAAGCAAACAGCTGGAATGACCCAACGATGTTGGACATAGCGAGTGATTGCTAGATGGCTGTTGACCTCCCTGGGTGAGGGAAGTACACAGACTACATCAAGAGAACTAAGATGCTCCAAACATTGTGCTGTAAACTCCAGATATTGCTCATGTCATCTTAATAGAGCTTACAGTGCCATTCGAATCCAATATTGATTAACAGCATATATTTAAACTACCCATATACAAAGATCTTGCCACTGAGCTGAGAAAGGAGGAACACTAAATCAGGATGGCAGCTGTTGAAGTCGACTCAATAAAATTAGCTGCTAAGTCCTTGTATGACATATTAAAGAGGCTAAGAATATAGGGTGGAATACAAACAAGCACAATGAAGGCCATTGCTGAGTCAGCCGAAAGAGCATCATGCAGGATCTGGTGAAGTCTGGATATTTCAACAATCCCTGAATAATCCAAGGCTCAGATGATTAGAGTACCTATCACATCTAAACATGTGCTCTTTAAAACCTCTACCTTGGTTTTATGCGGTCAAATACATAATTCCCTCCCAAGAGGTCTGACCGGAATGTTTGTCTAGCCCGCCACTTCCAGAAAAATTACTCCAGGACTATATAATTTCTATTAAGATTCGCTCAATTCACAGCCTTTAACTCCCATATTAACATTTTGAATTTAGATTTGTTTATACAGCAGCACAATTTAATAATTTCTGTGAAAAAGTTATAGTCATAATTTTTTGACCGCATCAATTTGTTAAAACTTGTATATGGAGTAGATCTATGTTTTATGCTCGTGGTGCCGGTGTTCATAAGTTATTTTAATTACATTTAGGATCCACTTAATTCACAACATTTAATCTCTCATATCAACATTTTGAATCTATATTTGTTTAATCAATACAATTTAATAATTTTGGTCAATAAAAGTGAAAGTCCTAATTTTATTTTGCCACGTCAAGTTTGTTAAATTTGCATTCAGTGTTGATGTATATTTTTGTGCTCGTGGTGCCAGTAAAAAGTGAAGCCAGATAAATACTGGACTATAAGACGGCAATTGTTATTTTAGAAAATTTGAGATAGATGAACTGAAACAACAGACACCACAGAAGCGACAGCCTAATTCCTGAATAATCCGAGGCTGGAAAAATAAGACGATAAGAAGTTACATCATTGACTACACCTGAGTCATATCCCACATTTGCAGTACGGAAACATATCATTATCACTACTAATCAGTTGCTGACCTGCTCCACCATGCATAGTTACTACATGGTGAGAGGATTAATTTCATGAGAGAGTCAGCCCTGTGAATATATAAGAAAGTTGTGCAGAATACAAATCATTTTAGCATCCACCACCACGAGGAGGACATCATTGTGCCAGATTAACCCTTTGGAGGTTATATACTTCAACTCATAACTTGCGTAATTTATTGACACTACACTATTATCGTCAACTAACTTTATGACAAATGTTTGCTATTAACATTACTTCTCATATGGACTGAAACAATTGATAATATTATCACCCGCAATTAAGGCCGGCAATGTCTTGACATGTTTACAAACATAAGCCAAGTTTTCTGTGTTTGATGGTCTTTTGTTTACTTAGTAAACTGAGATTATCCCGTCTACAACAGCAGGCTGTATATACCATAATATCAACTAGACAATAAAGTAAAGAGCTCGCCCAGAAGAAACAAGAGAACCTATATAGCTAACCTGGCAATAAAGGTGGAGAGAGCAGCGATGACGGGTGATAGTAAAACTATTTATAATGTACAGAAGATGCTTACGAACACTTCTATGTATAATGTGGGGCACCTGTTACAAATAAATGTGGAACCATATTAACATCAAAAGAAGAAATAAAGTAACAATGGGTTGAACACTTGTTGTGGAACATACTCAAACAATATGGAATACCACCAAAAATTAATTAACATGAACGATCTGTATGACGGTTTCTCTTGTGCAGTCCGCACAGAGGCAAGATTGAGTGATTGGTTCCAAATTGATACTGGAATGAAACAAGGATGTATTTTAACTCCCTTATTATTTGGAATTGCTGTCAACCTCATTATACAGAAGTGCTACATGGGTGACAAAGGCATTGGATGGACACTTGTATCTTGGTTGGAAGACCTTGATATTGCAGACGACATAGTTCATATCAATAGCAATGTGAACATGATACAAGAACAACCAAGAAAAGACAAAAGTAATGAAAAAAATCAAATTCACCAAGAAGTAAAACATATACCTGAAGGAAAAGCAGTGGAAGAAGAAGATCACTTTGTATATCTTGGAAGCTGCATAGATCAAGAAGGAGGCACAAAGAAAGAAATTAGAATCAGAATAGCAAAGGCAGCAATGACTTTCAGAAACCTTGATAAATATGGAAATCAAAATTACTAAGCATAAAAACAAAGCCCGGGATTTTTAAATCAAATGTATTATCCACCTAATGTATAAATGTATTATTACTTATGCATGCGAGAGCTGGAAAACAACTAACTAAATAGAAAATAAACTGATGCATTTGATAACAAATTCCTGTGGGAAAATACTTTGTATACCATGGAATGAGTTTTAGACTAGTGCAGAAATAAAAGAAATGGCAAAGAATAAAAAAATATCAACTATAATCAAGAGGAGAGGGTGCGGTGTCAATATGTTGGCCATGTGATGATAAGAGACAACAAAAGAATCTCAAAGTAGACTTTCAAATGGGAACCAGAGGGTTAAAAAAAAAAAAAGAGGCCAGCCTCGAGAAACACTAAAAAGAACATTAAAATGAGAGGCAGCAACAGCAGTCATCAGCTCTCTCACATATTGAACATCTCGCCCAAAACAGATCTGTGTGGTGTGACACAATGCAGATCCTGTGCAAATTTTGACAGTTGAAGATCAGACACAAGAGTCTAAAATCTCTGCCCAGTCTCCAGCTCGAAAGGACAACGGAATGATAGATAAAAACTTAGATTTAGTCTATATATATTTTTAGTATTTAGGTGGTTGCTTTCAGAAATGCAGACACAGTCAGTCTTATTTTTTCACCCATGTCTGGTTATTTTCAGTTGCCATCTTCATTTCACATTGGACAAGTCCATTTGTGCTCAGAATTATTTTTAAGTTTATTCATCAATGGATATCTGCTAACAAGGCTGTTTATTCTATAATATCAAGTGACATTGTTTTATTCTATAGTGTGACGGGCAATTGCTTCTTTTCTTCTGACATGACTAGAAAGAGATTTCACAATTAAGAAGAACTGATGGAGTATATTTCCAAACGTAATAGTGAAAACGCCTTAGAAATGTGTAGTTCTGACAGTGAACAAGATGAATTAAGTGTCTCTACTCTAGTTCTGACAGTGAACTAGATGAATTAAGTGTCTCTACTCTAGTTCTGACAGTGAACTAGATGAATTAAGTGTCTCTACTCTAGTTCTGACAGTGAACAAGATGAATTAAGTGTCTCTACTCTAGTTCTGACAGTGAACAAGATGAATTAAGTGTCTCTACTATAGTTATGACAGTGAACTAGATGAATTAAGTGTTTCTACTCTAGTTCTGTCTCTAGTCAAAATATACATGGAAAACAAACCAGTAGAAGAGATCGATCACTTTATCTATCTTGGAAGTCACATGGATCAAGAAGGGGATACGAGCAAAGAAATTAAAATCAGAATAGCTAAAGCAGCAATGTCTTTCAGAAGCCTTGAAAAGTTGTGGAAATCAAAACTTATCAGCACAAACACAAAACTTAGGCTATTCAAATCAAATGTACTATCAACCCTTACGTATGCGTGTGAAAGCTGGAAAACAACAAGAGATATAGAAACAAAGTTGAACGCATTCGAAAATAAATGTCTAAGGAAAATACTTGGTATAGCATGGAACGAATTCAAAACAAACGAGGAAATTAGAGAAATCGCCAATCAACCACTAATATCTTCAGTAATAAAGAAAAGACGATGGTCATACGTTGGACATGTGATGAGAAGAGATAATAACCGAATAGCAAAGCAAGCCCTCATATGGGAAACAACAGGTAAAAGAAAAAGAGGAAGACCCAGGGAGACACTGAGAAGAACATTGATGAGAGAGGCAAGAGCAACAGGAATCGGCTCCCTCAATGAGATAGAACTGCTTGCACAGAACAGAGACAGATGGCGAGATTTGATAAAATATTTTTAAAAGAAAACTGCTAGAACAAAAAATTCATATAGGAGAAGGTGTA
Organism: Megaustenia siamemsis; assembly: GCA_032433765.1. Taxonomy (NCBI): domain Eukaryota; kingdom Metazoa; phylum Mollusca; class Gastropoda; order Stylommatophora; family Ariophantidae; genus Megaustenia; species Megaustenia siamemsis. The sequence goes on along the minus strand of JAVIAB010000125.1, from coordinate 63,630,358 downwards.
TCTTGGTCTACGCCCTATGGGCCGGTTACAGCTCGAAAAGTCAATAGATAGACTCTAGTTCTGACAGTGAACAAGATGAATTAAGTGTCTCTACTCAACCATCATCATCAATTGGAAAGTAAACTGTAAGTAGAAAAATGTTTGAGTGTCCATTATTATCATCGTCAGAATCAGAGGTGAACAGTAATAATGAAATACAACAAAAGTGGCAGAAATTTGAGTCATTTCCGTGGTGAATAAATGATTTGAAACCAATTGTTCATTCTTTTGAAAACTCAGGTTCAGGGCTGTCATGCAGACATGAATAAAGACAGTTCAGCATTTTTTTTCTTCAGCTGTTTATTACGGAATCATTGATGACATTTATATCAGATGAATGCAACAAATTCTACAGCGGTCTTGTTCATAATACTTCTGACACTATGGGTGCTCATCTGTCTCATTGGACAGATACTAACTCAGATGGACTATTTTGGCTGTGTGTTTGCTTACGGCAAGAGTACAAAAATTGAAGATCAATGAATACTGGTCGAAGCACACTTTACTGAGAACATTTGTGTTTGCAAAATTAATGTCTCAGGACAGATTTTTATTACTTTTGAGAAGGTTGTACTTTTCAAACAACAGTGTTGATGTTGGTAATAATGGACCTATCAAAATTAGAAGTATGATTGAAAGACTACATGTTTCGTTTCATAAGGCATTCTCACCTTACGAAAATGGGACTTTAGAATGGAATGGCTTTACTGCAGGTGGGACATTACCATATCTGCTCAACCACCCTTCCAGCAACCGACAAAGTGTTCATCAAGATTGTCCATACTGTTCTATTTGACGTGTTGTGCTCTGTAAAATTACACGCTTTCATGTTAATAAAAACTGTTCTATTAAATGTGCCACATTAAACTGTACAAATGGTGCACAGCTCAAAATGGACACTTCCTAGTTGCTGTAACAGCCATCACAGGCAGCATAACCTCCATAGGGCCCGTGCCAGTTCCAGTTATTCAGAAAAGATTAATTAGAAGATTATCTCCAAGTCAACAAGTGCTGTTGCTGAAATCTGTTATGCTCATATTTCAATCTGACGAACACTGAAGGGTTTCTTCTAAGAAGATTGTCGATATCATTACATCTATGATAGTTTGGGTCAGACATAGAAAGAAATGTTAGTATCTTGATGACTGATTTAATCTTTTCTCAATATCTTCATCTCTTTAAAGAGAACAAAGGTGCCCGGGAGCAAAAGCTGAAAGCTGCCAATGTATCATAGCTGATGGCTTGAGCCATGTGTGTTTTGATGAGTCACTTCTACTTTTCAAAGGAAGATTATATTTCAAGCAATAAATTCCATCAAAGAGGAGCAGATTTGGAAATGTTTGTAAAGCTGATATTGTAATAACTTTGTTGACACCATATCTCCAAAAGGGACAACACATTTTTTTGTGAATAACTGGCACAGTTGCCCAGAATTATTCATTATTCATGTGGCTGCATGATCATACTACAAACACATGTGGTACTATTAAAAAGAACAGAAAAATATGCCAGAAATGGAGCACAAGTTGAACAAAGGAGAGGTTTGCTATAAATCTGCAAACAATTTATTAGCTTTGAAATGGTGTGATAAACGAGAGGTTTGTATGTTGACATGTCAAACTGCAGAAATTATAGAAACAGGGAAAGAGACTAGAAAACTAGACAAAAAGTGAAGAAACCTAAGCATGTTGTGGACCATAAAAAATACATGGGCTCAATCAATGAGGCTGACATGCTTCTCAGTTCCATTGAATCAGCAAGAAAAACTGTTGAATGGTATCAAAAATTGTTTTTTCATTGTTAATTTTAAAAGCACACTCTCTGTATAAAGAAGTTACAGGAAAACAAGATTCTATTGCTGATTTCCACTTAGTTTTAATACAAGAAATTTAGGAAAATTATTAGAAGGAACGAAGAAGGAATGATGATGGTAAGCAAAATTAAAACAATATGCCACTGCAGCTAGTGCAAAGGAATTCTCCATCAATGATTGTATCAACAACATCAAAGATGAAGAACCCATACAGAAATTGTGTTGTATGTTAGGAAAAAAAAAACTACGAAAATCAAAATATACATGTAAAGAGTGTGATGTTGCTGTGTGTATTACTTCTTGCTTTGAAATAGTTCACACACATAAACATTACTGAAATATAATTTAATTACCATTTTTCATTTTCTTTTACTACTTGTAAAATTTTGTAAAGAAATATTAGTATCAACTGTGTAAACATTGCTAAGCACAACCAAACTAAGAGTTATGTCTATACATTTTCAGAGGTTTAAAACTAAAGACTTCACCTTAAAGTTTTTTCTGGCCACGATAAAGAAAAAAATGCTTAGCACAGAGGGGTACATGAATACCCATGAGAAAATAATATCGGCACAAACCGGTAGCTGCAAAAAGGCTAAGACAATCATGTGCGACCTGGTATGGACAGTAGATTTGATCAGAAGTGTTGTGAAGAATAAGTTTATTTTGTATATGCCAAATATAGAGTGAATCTTCAGGTTAAATGCAGCTGGAGGCATTTGTTTGGGGATCATGACCCCCTAGAGTGTTTAGAAGCTAAAGGGCCGAAACACTTGCTAGACAGGGCCAACTTATGATGATCAGATTGTCTCCTGCTGCGAAGCTCTGTATAAAGAGTTTCCTGTTACTGTTATTGACAGAAGCATATGTTCAGTGTTTAATATTCTTTGTCATCATTTAACTCATGTTGAAAGTTCTCAGGACAGCTAAAAGGACCAATGAAGTAATTCTCAAAGAGGCCAACACAAAAAGGGAACTCCTAAAAAACATCAGAAAGAAACAATCAACATTTTTTGGCACATCATGAGAAGAGGAAAGTTGGAATACTTGGGTACAACTGGCAAAATAAAAGGAAAGAGAGAGATCATGTACAATAAAGAGAGAAAATACTGGATTTGGTGTCATGGCATGGAAAACAGTCAACAACAAAACTGATATGATGTACTGCAGATAGATGATTGTGGATGAACATGAACGCCTACGCCATCCGGTATGGCTCATGATGATGATCTTTTAACTCACTGGGTGTCTCTAATCTAATAAATATTTCAGTGTGGAGGAGGCTTGACAGCTAACATGGGTATATTAGATTGTGTAAAGAAAGAATGTCAAGAGGAAGCCAGTGTGTCTGAAGAAATACTTGATCAGTTGAAATTTGTAGGAACAATAAGGTATATGTGTGTTGTTTATCTGTCTGTCCTTCCACCCTCCCTCCGTCCGTCCATCCCTCCCTCTCTTCCTTCCTTCCTTCCTTCCTTCCTTCCTTCCTTCCTTCCTTGCCAACATAACACATGTGGCAGTAATTCTAGACTTTCCAAGTCCAACAATTATTGCTTTTAAGTGTCAGACTTTGCTTAGGATCTGCATTGTAATATATAATACAACACAGTAATGTTTTGCACATTTTATAATATCAGAGTGTACACTCCTACTCTACATTTTTTGGAGTGGGGGGAGGACTAATAAAGGTTGCATCAAAATATAGTTTTTGAACTCAAAAGCCACTTTTTTCCCCATGTCAGATTTTTATTTTTCACCCTTTTGACATGATTAAGGGAAGTTTTTAATATTTTTGTTTTATAGTAAAAAGGCCTGCAATTTCATAAATTAAAATATTAGCATGACTATTCAACATTTGTTAAAGCTGAAAATCCACCAAGAATTTGTATAGGAAATTAAATGCCTTTGAAAACAAATGTCTATGTAGGATCTCAAACATAAGCTGAAAAGAATACATTTCAAACTTACTGATAAGAGTCAAATCTAAACAAAAATAGGTGCTGAGCATTTTAACAAGACATTGGAATTACATCAGTCATGTGCTGAGAATGAATGAAGAAAGACTTCCCCGCCAAGCATTTATGCAGACAACCATCTGGTAAAAGTAAACAAGAAAGACCAAGAGAAGTAATGTGCAGAACAATTACTAGGGAAGGGTTAACCATGGGACTAAGAAACAACCAAGACCTAAAACTCTACTAGCAGCAAATCATCAGTTGTAGATAACTATGACTTCCACTCTCTATGTGCCATTTTCTGTCCAACAAGAGAATGAATGGATTCATAACTTCCTGATACTAGTACTCTTAATTATTTGCATTAATTACATTCTTTCAACCCATGATGTTTGTCTCAATTTTCTTTCTACTCTCATTTCTCTATGTAGAGGACATTACAATTGTTATTGTATTCTTCTGACATGCTTTTAAAAAATGGGCCTATAACTCCTTTTTTTTTTTTTTTTTGATCAAAATGCTTTATGTGTAGAGACCAACCAACATCCAAATATCACTAGAAAAATACAATAGCAGCAACTATGATGAAGAGACAACTGTAGAATAATTGTAGAATGTACATAATCACAGCAAATATCTTTACGATAATGTAGTTACAATTAGGTAATGGATGTTCCATAACATCATATTGATGTCATAAGGGATTGAGCTATTTAAACTCCCAGTACTAGGTTACAATATTTCTAGGGACTTCCGGTCAATATGGCAGATAGTGGCAGGAGCTGCCTTAAGGCTCTGCTTTAATAGTGTTCCTTGTTGCAGTTTCCTCATATTCCAAGTCTGGCTTGCTGTCAGAGCTACTGAGTTTAGTGCTCTGTACACAAAGTGAGCTGTGTTTTTCATCCGGATCATGTTTCAGTATTCCAATTGCTTACGATGAATGGTAATATCGTATGATGAAGTACAGTTTTACTGCGTTCACTTTCGGTGTGGCTTGGCCTTATGTCTTTTGGCGTGTGCTGTTGGCTGCTATGATGGGGACTGCAGCTGGTTTTCTTTATATAGATCCTTCAATGAGATGAGATGTTAATTCGGATGTTCCACTGGCACGACGGTTAAGTAATTATGGATTTTAATTTGTTAGCGGTGATGCCGGGGCCAACTAACTACAACTACAACATTTGTAGGTTAAAGGACCAGTGTTCTTAATTGTTATTAATTAAGTGAAAAAATCTTTAAAAAATAATGTTACATTTTTTATTTTTTAAAATGTCTAGCTCAATATGGCTTGAGATATTGGTCATCAAAGAAAGCAGATCCTTCTAACATACATTATCAAAATATGTGAGACAGCTTGTGTGAAACAAGTGAAGAGTTAAATATTTTGGTAACAAAGTAACACAGTAATGACAGTTGAGAAGATTCAGTACAGAAACAAAATTATTATTAAAAAAAAAAACAATAACACTGGCCAAAGCAGAGTCCAGAGAGTGAATTATTTTAATTAATTTCTGTAATGACACTTCATGTTCCTTTCTATGTGTTTCAGGCTCCCTCTTTCTATATATTTTTAGAACTTCTTTTTATAATATCGTAGGTTACCATAAAAAAAATCTCTTTTTGTGTATATTAACTCTTAGAAATCCTTGGTTCTTTTAAGTATTTTAGGATATTTCAGGTTCTCTTTTGTGGACAGCCACAGGAGTAAATCATTGGTTTGAACTTAAGTTTATTATATATTGCTGAATTAAGGGATTGGATGAACTTTTATTTAGTGTTAATATTTTTGGAATTAGAATGTGTTTGCTTAATAATGTGACCTAATTTCTTTGTTACTAAAAATACACACTGACCTAAAAACACAACATAAATAGTTACTGAGGAGAAAAAAAAGTATGAAGACTATTATGAAAATCTTGAATACAGTCATTTACAACATTCATTTGTACATAAATTAATGAAAACAAATGGGAAAAAAAATTTTTTAATAAGTTAGTAGTACACATTTTAAAAAGCATATAAAACTGACAAATTCTAGTCAAATTTCTCTTTGTCTTATGTGAATAAATTTTCAACAACACATTTAAAATGTTAGAAAAGAAGTATACCATAATTCATTTGAAAAGAAATTAAATCAATTATATTATGTGTTATATATATAATATATATATTCACAAAGGTTATAACAAATATAATATTGTTGTTATTCAAATAAGCTATATATTTGCTTGCACACGCTTTCATACACAAACCCAAACATAGAATGAATTTTAAAAATTGATTGGTTAGGAAAACATTTGCATCAGTTATCAGTCTTATTATGACTTGCTGCTGAAGCAGAAAGGCTTATGGATGCCTGATATATAATTTCACTTCTCATTTCTTTTTTTTTTTTTTTTTTTTTTTTGGTAACAGAGAAAACAAATTAGTGACAAATAAATATAGCTGAAACAGACTGGTGGTACTCATTTGCTTTCTTTATAATCGTGGGTTTCATAATGAGCGTCTTAGTAAACTGAAGCTGTCAACAGTTCTTAGGCTATGCCAAAGTTCTATATCCGGATGCTTTTTATTTATGTTCTTGAAATAATATAAAAGCATTAACCGTGGCTAAATCTAAAATTATAAATATTCCAGCAACTGGCAGGTCAGCATTTATTTCTTCAAAGATACTATTATATTTTGTTCTACATATGTATGATGCTTTAGAATTTAAAGATTTGTGCATAGTAGTAATCATACTAACAGTTGTATTATCCCTCGACTGAATAATCTCTATATTGTCCCTGCTAACCCATCTCATCTGACATCTTGCACTTTTTCCTGGTACCACATATTTATAACTCTACTGAAGACCCCTATGATTTGCTAAAAAGGTGCCACAAGCTAATTTTTTTTCCCTTCTAATAAATTTATAAATAAATGAAAAGAAGTATAATTATCCATAAATATTTTGTATCCCTGACTGTAGAGGCTTTTTTTACTATCTTTAGATATACAAATTGATACCCGTGTTGGTAAATCTGCTACCACCTTCACCCGTATTTCTTGGCGTGTTTGGCAAAACAGCAAACTGTCAATTAAAACAAAAGCTGCAGCTTACAATGTTACAGTAACATCATTAGTATTCTCCTGTATGGCAGCGAATCTTGGACAACCTTTGCAGAGCAGGAGACAAGGCTAAATGCATTCCATATGCGATGTCTGCACCATATTCTTGGTATCACCTAGAAGGATAAAATGACAAACGTGGTGGTCATGACTCGCACAGGCCTCCTGAACATCTACATGCTACTCAAACAACGTAGGTTACGCTTGTATGGCCACATATACCATATGAAAGATGGACACATACCAAAAGATATACTCTGTGGACAACTAGCAGATGGCAAAAGAACTAGTGGGTGCCCAAAACTTAAATTTGTAGATGTGTTTAATTGTGATATGAAGACTGAACATAAATCCTGCTGCCTAGGAAGAAATAGCTGCAGACCATAATCTAGATTCATTGAAAAAGAGAATACGCTGTGAAAAAAAAAAAAACATTTTTACGGGGCTGAAAAATCCATAGTGAACTATGACTGACTGAGGCTACAATACTGTAGAGGCTTTTACATAATTTCATATCAATATCACATCCACAACCATATATATATATATCCAGTTATTGCATCTATGATCTGCTGCACCCACAATTTCATTCTCTATTTTGTTGGTTTATCCTTGATGTCTAAATGTACGTCAGCATAAGAGTGAAACTTCTGAGTCACATGAACAGGTCACAACATTCGATCTCAACAATTATTGATCATTTCCGTTGTTGACCTTCTGCCAAGCCATTCTCTTAAGCTGTCTGGTATCTTCCCTCTTTACTTTCCTCCATCTCTTCGTCCCTCAATTTTCCCAGTTGTTACAATATATTCCAGCTGTTCTCTTCTCATTACATGGCCAAAAAATGATGATTGTTTCTTCCTAATATTGGAAATTAACTCTTTTTTTGCTTTGGCCTCTTTCAGAACATTTTCATTACTCTTCTAAGCTGTCTATGGTATTTTTACCATAACTATTCTTTCACTTCACACCTTCACTATAATGTCTAACATTTCTTGTAACTCATTTTCAGTCTTAGCAATTAATACTGTATCATCAGCATACCTTAGATTATTTATATTATGATCTCCAATTATTATTCCAGACATGCCCCTTCTTAAAATCTCAATATCATCATGTGCCATACTGGTTGGCGTAGGTGATCATGTCCTTCCACAATCTTCTATCTACAGTGCATCGTATCAGTTCTGTTGTTGACTGTTTTCCATGCTATGACACCAAGCTATCCATTATTTTCTCTCGGTGTCATCCACGATCTCTCTTTCCTTTTATTTTGCCAGTTTTAACAAAGTATTTCAACTTTCCTCTTCTCATGATGTGCCCGAAAAATGTTGATTGTTTCTTTCTGATGTTTTTTAGGAGCTGCCTTTTTGTGTTGGCCTCTTTGAGAACTTCCTCGTTGGTTTTTTTAGCTGTCCAGGGAACTTTCAACATTCTTCTGAGAAATCCCATCTCTGTGGCCTCTAATCGTCTTTTCATTTGTTTGTCTACTGTCCATGATTCGCTTCCATAGTCAGAATTGGTTCTATATAGCACCGATGAACTCTCTTTCTCATTTCTATTGACATAGATTTGTTGCATAAGATATTTTTCATTTTCTGAAATGCTATTTTGGCCTAAGCTATTCTGCTTTTTATTTCCGTGGTGCATCTTCCATCCGATGTTATTATTGTGCCCAAATATTTGGCGCGTTGCACTTGTTTCAAATTTGTCCTGTTTATTTTTATGCTGCATGCTGGTGATGATTGTTTCTTTGATATGACCATTACTTCTGTTTTCTTACTATTCAGACTGAGACCTTTCTTGATGCTTTCTTTTACTTTTATGTCTATCATTTCTTGTAGTTCATTCTCTGTCTCTGCTATTAAGATTGTGTCATCCGCATATCGCAAATTATTTATGTTGTGACCGTTGACTTCAATTCCTTTTTTGTCTACTATTGATCTCATAATATGTCTGCTGTAAAGTGAAAACAAATCCGGCGACAGAACACAGCCTTGTCTGACTCCTTGTTTTATAAATTGGAATTGTCCTGTTTGGTTGCTAATTCGTATTGCTGCTGTTTGTTGCCAGTACATGTTTTTTATGATTCGCAGATCCTTGCCATCAATGTTTAATTTCTCCAGCATATTGATTATTTCCACATGCTTAACTTTGTCAAATGCTTTTGCGTAGTTTATAAAACACATATATAGATCTTTCTTTACCTCTATAGATCTTTCTATCAATATTCTTAAGATGTATATTGCATTATTGGTGCCCTTTCCTTCCACAAATCCACATTTTCCTTACTTATTTCTGGTTTTATTTGTTTCTTACGTGTCTCATGATGATTCTTAGTAATATTTTTGTCATATGGGACTAATAGTGCGATGGTCTTCACAATCAGTGGCGCCTGACTTCCTCGGTATGGCTACAAAGATAGATTTTAGTAGATCTTTGGGAGTAGTAAATCTCACTGTACATATTAAATAAATCTGGTGACAACACACAACCTTGTCTAACACCTAGTTTTATTTGTTAAAATATTCCTAATTGGTTTCTAGTTCTTATGGCCGCTGTTTGTTGCCAGTACATGTTCTTTATTATTCTTAGATCTTTGTTGTCAACATTTAAGCCTTCTAAAATTTTGATTATTTCTTGGTGCTTTACTTTGTCAAATGTTTTTGTATAATCTATGAAACATAGGTATAGATCTGTTTTCACCACTATGGCTCTTTCTACTAAAGATCTTATGATGTATATGACATTGTTCTTACCGTTATCTCCAACAAAACCACACTGTTCATCACTAATTTCTGGACTGATTTTGTTTCGCACTATTTTCATGATGATTTATTTATTCATTACTAGATCAATATTTAATAACAAAAGCTACAAATTGTATACTATTATGTAGCAAATATATTACTGGATAAAATATACATAAATGAACTCTTCTAAAAATGTATTATAACTATAAATTATCTGGTTTATCATTAACAGGGCAAAAAAACATGCTTGTAATTGAGACACACATATGCCTTGATGTCAATGTACGTCTCTCCTATTATTGAGTTTGTTGAATCAAGTTCAAAATCTTCGTCATCCTCAGTTAACAATCCCTTGTCTGTGATGATCATATATGATATTACTATTGATACTTAAATCCAAAATAGCAATGCAGTCCGAATCATTAGATGACATTTTATTAGTAAAACAATCAATTTTAGATACTCTGTCAAAGAGCCGTGAACTGTCAACTTCCAAAATGGTGTCGTGTCGGATAGAAGTTTAGTATGCTTTTGGATTAAATTTGTATAAACTACAATTTAAAAATTATTATATTTTTTTAACATTTTTAAAAAGTTTTACATTTTAATCTTTATATTATGTGATTTCTTATATATTTTTTCCCCAAAAAATATCTTGTAAAAGGCTCAGCAAAGATGGGGGGCCCGATCATAAAGAATTCTATTATGGCTATATATATTGTACATTTGAGAATTAACACCATGAAACAACTATCTGGCTACCATTTTTGCCCTCTTGCTTCCATTAGAATTTTTTTCTGCTTTGTAAATGATTTGTTTGCATTTGACCCCATTGAAGACCTTTTTGAGTGAAAACATTGGTTTGTTTAGCCTTGACTTATTCACAAAGCTGAAACAACACATTTTTGTTATGCTATTGTATCTGACCACAAACCTTCTGCCTTGCATGAAGGTCATGCAAAACCAATGAATTTGGAAGCTGTCCTAAACAAATTTATGTTGAAGAGGAGTACATTGGACATTAAAGTGTGACTCCCAGTGTGAACAGGCATGAAGAAGAACATGCTGTGAGAAAATGGAAAAATGACAGAAGATATAGGTCTTTTTGTCATTGTGGCATGGCTGATAGAACTGAGAAACAATACTTCATATGAAATCAAAATAAAGTTTTGGAAACTAATATGCAACTCAAATGAACTACACCTCAGTAGAGAACTATGAGGCAACAAGAGACACCTGTACAAATAATGTCTAAACTTAAAAGAACAAAAGATTAAGAATTTAGACCTTCACAATCAGTGCAATCAGTGAACAAAGACTGAAGTACACTTTATGACTCTAAAATGAAGGAAAAGAGGAAAATATGTTTCCATTGATAATCATGTTATACCTAGAAATGTATGTATAATACTGCCTTCAATTGGTTTGAATTGTTTATTTTTTCATTTATTTTCTTTAGTTCTGCTTTTTCTTAAAATTGAATTTCATTTAGCAAATTCTATCTATCTATCTAGATTGCCAAAACTTTATTTTTTTTTAAAGCTATTTTGTTGGATCAATACCAACTTTTGGTATGGCTTCACCTGAAATATTTTTGGTATGTTTTTGTTACTTATTTCATTAGAAATAATATTTTAGGTTCGAAAAAATTAAAACACAACTTTTTTAGCCCTTAATCTCAGTTTAATTCACTTTCCTTTTCCTTAGTCCTCCTCAATATTTTTGTTTCTGTGGTAAATTGCAGCTACTTTTATGAAATTGAAAATGGTCTTTTTCCTGAATGCCAATTTAATTTTGACCTTGAGCTTCCAGTTGATTTCCACCCATTCAACACTGATGGGGAAATTGGCAGCTTTCAGAGGTGTTCTATTGATGAGGTAAACACATGCAGTAGCCATTAATGTATGCTCATTTCTTATATTAGCATGTCAGCTAATAAGTTGCTGATTGTATCACTATGAGTGCTCAATACATGTGTTCAATATGTTATGCTATTTGCAGTGCAGTTGTTAACTAAAAAATTAACATTTACTTAATTAAATTGTAACAGTGCTGTAAATTGTGTAAATAATAATTATTTATTTTATCTAGGAGATGTGACTTCATATTTAACAATATTTTCTAATGAAATATGTCTATAATAGGAAAAAAACAGTGTGCTGTGTATATGTTGAGTTTGCATGTGTGTGTGTGTGTTTTTTTTTAAATAAACATGCAAATATTATTATTTTATGATGAACTGGATGAAAAATATGTTTGTGTTGTCATTTACCATATTCATAACCTAGAAAGATAGCTGTGTGTGACTCTGCTGCACAAAGTGCTAAATGAGTAAATTTTCATCTTTTTTTTTTAATGAATAAATTGCTCGAATGAATATTCATTATATTGTCAAAAGTTAATATTTTATTTTAGTGGGTTGTTTCAACACAATGAACAGTAGGATACCCTCATGGGATCTGTGGGAGGGATGATAGGAAAACAAACTTTAAAACTCCAGAACCTGGAAGAAAATTAAAGTATTTTAAAGAAACTGTACAATTTGGTACATACAAATTCATATGAAACATTACAGTTTGGTACACACAAATCCATATGAAACATTACAGTTTGGTACATACAAATCCATATGAAACATTACAGTTTGGTACACACAAATCCATATGAAACATTACAGTTTGGTACACACAAATCTATGCGAAGCATTTCTGTATGGTACATCTAGAAGTTGATGCACAACATTTTTATCCATACACTATATGTTGACAATCTACAGTTTACTATGTACTATGTGTTGTTAACATAAAATATGGTTATTGAGCTTCATTAATTATAAATTTACCTGTACATATGTGTTAGGTGAAGGAACTTATGATTGGTGGAAATTTCAAACCAAACAGTGCTGCTGTATGTCTAGATTTCCTTCTTCGGCATGGACATCTAAACCCAGATACAGGTGATTACTTTATTTAGTATAGGCAAATTATCTTAAAGTTAATGATGGGCAACTGACAAATGTATACATTAATTAGTTTCCCCATTTGTGGACTTTTTAGTATCTGTTGAAGTAAATTGTATTTCTTTGTCTCAAAAGTCGTGTTTGAAGTAGCAGAAAATAATCTGAAAAGAAAATTGTATCAAATATTCTGAACTCTATTATTACTTCAGACTGCGAAGGCAGAAAATGGTCAGCAGGTTATCAAATATAGGGGGGAGAATTGAAAACAAAAATAGAAAAAATGGTATGGGTAAAAGCTTTACGTAATTGATAGACTGCACAAATTTGAACGTTTCAGCTCAATAGGCCTTCAGCATGAACAAACAAACAACACACACACAGATATATAAGTAAATAAAACTAATCCTACATAGCTAACTAGTAATGAAACAACCAAAATAAAATAATCGAAACTGGTTTAAGAAACAATTAAGAAAACATTTCTTTCCTGTGTCATGGATGGTGGCCAGAAGGAGAAAGAAGGATTCGCAGGTGCGCGCTGTAATTACCCTTCTGGTCGGAGGGTCAACAGCTTATTAAGGGTTCTGAAAATATGTGAGTGGGAGGAACACTGTCTAGGTTACCTCAACTACAAAGCCATTGACAGTGTCTGTAAACATCTACGAGCCCACACATACATGTATACACACACACATAAATGTGTGTGTATATATATATATATATATACATATATATATATATATACCTACACTCATACATATGAACACATACATGCATATGCACATCCATACAGGGACAACCATATATATGTAGAAATGTGCGCATAATGCCCACATAACCAGAAGAGTACACACTGAGGTCAGTGTGCATACACAAAGGAGAAAGAATAGAAAAGAAGGATAACATGTACTTGGAAGGAGGAAAGAATGAGATGTTGGAGAGTGAGGTACACTAAAAAAACATGTGAAAAATAAGCAGCACGAACAAAAGAGGTATAGGAGACCACCAAGGTATCGCAGTGGGGTCTGGTGGAGGAGAGCTATGAATAGCATGGCATAGTGGATACGGCATAGTGGATATACTAATGTGCCCAAACATAGGCAGCAGTATATGCAATAGGGATAGAGCAACTAAAAGGAAACTGTGTACGAGTGAGATACATTCAAGCCTCGTGGGGTCAGTGAACCAAATTGGACTATAATGCGATTCTCCAAAGCAAACTGGCTACGGTCCCTAGAGTGGCAAAGGACAATACCAGTTATATGGATGTCATTTTTGCCCTTGTGGTCTGAGAAATTGAAATGGGAAGTCACTGGAGTGCCAGTTTCAGTTGAACATCTCAAAGATGTTCACAAAATCTTTCCGCTATACGTCACGTCTCCCAGACTTGCCAATATAAGTCATATGGCATCGTTGGCATATGATGGCATAAATGGTGTTTCGGGACACACATGTAAAATTTGTTAAAGGCTCACAGCGTATCCGTGTGCTGCAGAGCTATTTACTGGAGTTGGCCAGTTTATAACGTAGAAACGGGTTCTGGACCGTGCGACTGAGTAAGTGCACGTGAGTCTAGACCATCCACAGCATCGACGTTCAGCAACAAAATCATCTATGATACTATGACGACGGTAAGTTTTCAGATGCAGCCCAAACGACAACATCGAAGAAGGAAAACTCGACAAGGTAAGCGTGGTGGCATTAAATTGTCGAAATATGAGAGGCTAGGCCTAAAGTATGTGCGCGTTACATTTTGGAATTGTGTGTTCATAAATCAACGACGGCCAATTCTTGATAAGCTACTGTGCAGCGCCGATATAATGGTTTTGCGAGAAACTCTTCTTGGTGACAGGACAGTAAGTACTCCTGGATTTCATTGTTTCTACAATAGGCGACACCTTGGACAGGCAATCCTTGTGCGCAACAATATGGTGGCAGCTGAGGTTGATATGTCTGCGTCGGACAATGCAAAATTGCAGGTACATGCGGTTACAGACCCCAGTTCATTTCATGATTGTAAATGTGTATGCCTGTAATGGGAAGGTGAACACACAACAATGGCAGAATCTCTTCGAGTTCGATGAAAAGAGCATCATTTTCTGCTGAGACTTTAATGCTAGAGGAAACCAGTGGGGTAATGTCATAACCAACAAGCAGAGAGAAGACCTAGAGAATGCACTGGTGTCGGCCAATTTAGTGTGCTTGAATGATGGATGGGCAACAAGAATGGCCACTCAAACAGGGGACTCTGATAGTGTCAAAGACCTTGCACTGGTGTCTTCTACTTTCACACCGTTTGCAGGTGGAGTGCACTGGGGTTCCATGGAAGTGATCACTATTCATGTGTCCTCCTAACTGAGAAAAGCAGAAATAGAAGCCAGAAAAGAAAGCTCCACAAATTCCACTACGAGAAAACAGACCAGGACGTCTTTAGTAAAATCAGACATAGGAAACAGAGCGCCCCTTGTAGGAGGCAGGAGAGATGGACGCAGGCACCCTGTTGGAATGTAGAAGTTGAGGAAGCTTGGTGGAACAAAAGAAAACAAGACATGGCAGAAAGACAGAAAAAAAAAAAAAAAGCATCTGAAAGAAGAGGTCGACCAAAAAATGATGCACTTTAAACTATGTGCTAAGCAGGCTAAGGATACCAAATGAAATGATTTCTGTCAAAAAGTGTGTTCAGAAAAAACGCTAGCCACACTCTGGCGCCTTCATCAGAGCATGAATGGCACAACACGAAACAGAGGCATACCAGACTTTCAGAGCACAGGCCGGATATGGCACAAATCTGATGAGAGCAAAGGGAAGGCCCTGCTTGCCCGCTACATTGAGCAGATGGACCAAAGAAATGAGGCTGTAAGAATGAGGATACGGGGATCGCTGTCAAAATTGTGTAAGGATGTAGTGCTGCAAGAAGATCTCACATTCACAACCGATACCATTCGCATGACACTTAAAAGGTCACACAACATCTCCTGGGCCAGATGGTGTTCGGTACGACGACATAGGCGATTTAGCTGATGGCGACTTGACAAAACTCGCTAATGAGTTTAATGCCAGCATTCGGAGTGGCCAGATTAAGGAGGGGTGGCTACACAGCTACTTACTACCGCTACCAAAGCCAAACAAGGACCATTCTCAGATCAGTGCCTACAGAATCATCACAATGCAGAACACTGCGGGCAAGCTGCTGGAGAAAATAGTTGCCCGTGTCCTCACCTGTCACCTTGAACAGAAACGCGTATTCCCACCCACATTCAGAGGTTATAGATATAACAAAGAGATATGGCTCAATGCGCAGTCTTTGCCTATGACGTCTTTGAAGGCTTCCACAGACGAGAGGAGACATGTGCTGCTGCTATAGATCTGGAGGATGCATACATCAAGGTACCATTTGAATAACTCATGCATATGCTCCTCAAACTGGCGGTGCACCCCTTCCTCATTAGATGGATCGCCACGGCACTGTTTCAGAGGAAGGTGATACTCAGATGTGGAAGTTGGTCTTCCGAGCCAACATCCATTTGTCCAGGGCTGTCACAAGGCTCACCATTGTTACCAGTTCTATTTAACGTGTACAAAATAATGATCACGGAACAACAGCTGGATGGGAGGGGAAGAACTATGACTTTTTTGATGATATTCTGGTATATCGACAGGGAAGAGATAGACAGGGAATCGCCTCCACAATGCAAGACGAACTCGATCGCATTTCTTCCTGGTGTGGGGTTTCATGTGCCTTGGTTAATCCTAATAAAGCATCAGTTTCATGGTTCTCCCTTAACAATCATATCGTTAATACAACCACACTGGTAGTACGAATGGGAGCTGATGAGGTGACCAGGGACAAGTTGATGACATACCTCGGAGTTAAGTTTGATCACAGCCTGTGTTTTTGGGACCACATCGACCATGTTATAACAAAATCCCGCAAAGGATTAGCTGCCTTGAAGGTCATGGCAGCTGTCAACATCGAGCAGAGGCTACTTACTCTTCTGTTCCAGGGAATAGTCCTCGCACCAATCGAGTATGCCCTGGCAATTCTTACTCTCAGTGCGACTCAAATTGATAGGCTGGAGAAAATACAAAATGAAGCCATGCACATTATCTTAGAATGTACAAGGGACACTCCCTGTGTAGCAATGAGGTATCTTCTTGACTTTCCAACCATGGTTGACAGAATCAAGATCTGGAAAGCACGAGCATACTTGAAGATTAGTACAGATAAAGAGCATCCATTGCACCACATGCTCAACACAGGGAAAGGTGCCAGGCTAAAAAGAAGCAAATCATGGGTGGGCCAAGCAGAAGATGTCATCAAACAGGTCTGTGGACTTAACAATATCAGCGTTGGTGAGGAGTGGTTACCGGTGCCTACGTCATTCAAGGGGACTTTCTCGTGTATTGTCACACTTGCGATAACACCGATGAGAAAGATGCAGTCATCTATACAGATGGATCTGTAAGACGACACCAAAGAAGTGCATGGGCATTTACAGCATGCTCGGCTGAGAATAGTCAAGGAAGACAGTGATGCATACGTCATGACTACGAGTAGCATGACAATGGAAGTGAATGCAATGACCAAGGCATTCAAATGGTTAGAGTCACAAGACTACACCCACACATGTATACTGAGTGATTCAATGAGCATGATAAAAAAGTGGAGGCGGGCTCTGTACACATGCAATGGGTAGAGTCGTTGCAGAAATCCAAAATACGTAATGTCACCTTTGTCTATGTCCCTGGACATGCGGGAGTACGGGGAAATGAAAGAGCGGACAGGTTGGCTAGCTGTGCTGTCATTGAGAACGGGCAACCAATGGATCGGGCGGACATTATTAATGCCCTCTGAGATGTGGGAAGAGTACAGGACTTTGACAAACACAGATCCACATCACTTCTTCGGATGATGGAAATGGGAGTTAAGATGAGCACAGACGGAAATGAGAAACTTAGTGGGTGTGTAAAAAGACTTATCAACCAACATAGAACTGGAGTCGTCAGTCGCTGGACACTGCGGGAATTGCTGAGGAGGGGATCTGAGCACCTATGGACATGTTCTGAGTGCAATGATGATGACCCGCAAATAACTCAATAAGACATGTAAAGCCATGCTTAATCTCAAACCGTCCATTAGGGAATAAGACAGAGTTAGGGTGGAGCACATAGGCGCAGGTAATGCAGTTACGTCCACAAGGGGCTGTACGCAAGTGTTGATGGTCAGAGTGAAGGAGATGGCTCTTAACCAGAATATCTCCAAAATTCCTGTCGTGTTTGAAGGCAATCAAAAGGATTTTTAGGTCACTAAAAAGTAGATGAGTAGTGGGTTCAGAGTGGAACGATAGCGGTTGAGTATCTTCATAGCAGCCAGGTTGTGATGATGATAGGTGAGGGTGAGTATTGTTTTCTTGGGGAGGCGGTTGGAAGGAGTGAGTGCCTCGGGACGAGAGATAAGTAGGAGACCCACTTGAAGGTAGATTGGAGGATCAAATCTGGATAAAGCCAGAGGCTAAAGAAACCTAATATAAGGTGAGCTCGTTGGAGGAAACCTTATCCTCACCTTGGCAGATGCGACGAAGACGCAATAACTGTGAGAACGGAATCGAATCATGACAAGACGGTAAATGTGATGAAGTATAGAGAAGGTAACAATGGGCGTCTGTGGGTTTATAGAAAACCGAGGTGTGGAGGCCAGAAGTACCCAAGGAAATAATAAGATCTAGGAAGGTAATAGAGGAAGTGGATATACAAGATGTGATCTTGATAACTTTGTGATAGTTGCCGATGTAGTAGATAAACTTGGAGACGTCGTCCTCAGGTAGATCAGTAAGTCCGAAGCAGTCATCAATATAATGGAGGTATTTGATGGGAAGGAGACCTTGATACGAACTGAGAATTTGGTGTTCAAGGTAACCCATGAATAGGCAAGCATAGCTGTGGCCCATCTTGGTGCCCATGGCTGCTCCACTGACTTGGTCATAGATGTCACTATTGAACTCAAAGGTGTTGAGGTTGAGTACATATTCAGTAAGGCAGAGAAGAGTGACAGTATCAACAGAAGGATGATGCCTCTGGTCAAAAAAGAACCATATAGCCAGGAGGTCGTTGGAGTGAGGGATAGAGGTATAGAGAGAACAAACATCGAGGACGAAAAGTCGGTATGAGCGACCACGGGAGAGAGAGAGAGATGGAAGAGAAGATCAGATATATCTATCAAATCTAGGCTAGCCTGTAGCTTGTTAATATGAATATTTACACTAATAAGACAAATAAGATTTTCTATACTGAACTAGTCTGAACAATGACTGTTCAATGAGATAGACATCCATATCAGAGTATTTAGGTTTTGTAATAAACCTGGCACTAAAGTATTATTATTTCCCTTACATAATTGAAAGAACTGGAGAAGGTGGAATGGATGAAGGTTATAGGGTTCTGGAATGTCTTTATCATTAGAAACAGTAAGCATCATTAAAAGAAGGAAACTCAAGCAATCTTTTCAAATATATTTGTATTGTTTTCTTTCCTGCATCAGAAAGTCATTCTGAAACATTCAGAGAGCTCTTACCATTGTAGAAAGAAACAGTTTTTAAAAATGTGAAAGGGAAAAAGTATTGTGGAATGCTATAAGAGAAGACATAAAACAGAAGCAAAGCAGTGATTAGTGAACTTGACTGCTGAGAACAAGAGTTGATCCCAGACTTCTAGATTCACCCAACCTTAAAATGGGTACCAGATATTTATGGGAAAAAAGACAACACTGATATAATACTGACCACTTTACCCAACAATGTGTCAGTGTTTAAAAACAATATGGGCACTAACACCATATTCCCTATACACCATGTGTTATGAAGGACTTTTTCATTTCTTTATATAAGAGAGGACAGAAAAAAGATGGTGTGAAAGAAAATAAGAATGAATGAAAAGCATAGCTATCAACAAATTCATGTCTGTTAATTAATTCATGTTGATATTTTAAGAATCAAAATGGTTGGCTTTTACATAAAGGAATAGATTTTGATATGACTCAAGCCTTCAGGAATTTGTGTCAACCCTACATCTTTGTCTCATGTAATAGAGAAATTTATGTTGCTGATCTAGTTTAATTTTTTTTTTTCATTCTTAGCCCTCTACCTATTAATTGATTCAAGAATCTGATGGAATTTCTATTACCACAGATCCAAATATTATTTTCTACATGGAGCAGCTGCATGCACCTGTTCATACTTTTTACTCTGAAGTTAGCTGATGTGCTGTGTTTATCAAGCAAAGAATTGCAATCAATCTTCTTTGTTAATAATGTTTATAAACCCTTGGACAAGAGTATTAAAATGTTAAGTTTCCAGCTAGATATATTATTATCTAATCAAATGCATTTTTGTTGTTGTTGTTCAGAACCTTACTTTACTCTATTCCACTCCTTTCTATAGTGTTACTTTCTAAATATCTCTCTGTCCAACTATCACCAGCCAATCTATGCTCTTTTCTATTCATTCATTAATTGGGTGCCATCTCCATATCGAGGTTGGCCACCATAGAACACTAATTTATAAGTCCACTTTAGTCTTGTTTTACCTCTACCTCGTCTACTTTCCTCTCCAAGATGACTTTCAGTGAGGTATTGTGTCTCTTCATGTGCCCTAAATAATTTAGTTGTCGTGTTCAAATTGTGTTAAGTAGTTTTTTATTTAATTTTCAGCTTATTTAAAACCTCACTGTCTTCTTTTCCTTCTACTCAATTTTCCCATAAATCTACATTTCAAAGACTTTGATTTTCTGTTCTGTTTTTTTATTTAATGTCTGAGTTTCTGCACCATACATGAAAGTTGAGTAGATATACTGTTTTGTTATTCATAGTTTTTGTTCTAATATTTACTTTGATGTGATTATATTTATCCTTAAAATCTATGAATTTTCAACAAAATAGATGAATATTATAGAAGCCTTTTATTCAGATTCAGTTTACTGTGTGAGAACAGAAAGTGGCAACACTGGCTGGTTTCCAGTAGAAGTAAAGGCATCAAGATGCACCAAGAAGCGTAGAGATGCAAAGCTGCTGTAAAGCTGATGATAATAGCAATACTAAAAAAAAAGAAGAAAAAAGTGGTATGAAGACAGCTTTATGTGATAATGGACAAAACAAAAGTCGACGTTTCGGCCAAGTAGGCCTTCAGCTGGAACAACAAACACAAAAAATATATATAAGGATATGTAAACAAATCTAATCGGTTGTTTCTTAGTCCCATGGTTGAGCCTTCCCTAGTTCTATATAGCGATTCTCTATCTATCTATTGACCTTTCGAGCCGTAGCCGGCCCATAGGGCGTAGACCAAGATACTCCTTCTCCTATCAGAATTTTTGTTCTAGCAGTTTTCTTTTAAATATATTTTATCAAATCTCGCCATTTGTCTCTGTTCTGTGCAAGCTGCTCTATCTTATTGAGGGAGCCGAATCCTGCTGCTCTTGCCTCTCTCATCAATGTTCTTCTCAGTGTCTCCCTGGGTCTTCCTCTTTTTCTCTTACCTGTTGTTTCCCACATGAGGGCTTGCTTTGCTATTCGGTTATTATCTCTTCTCATCACATGTCCAACATATGACCATCATCTTTTCTTTATTACTGAAGATATTAGTGGTTGATTGGCGATTTCTCTAATTTCCTCGTTTGTTTTGAATTCGTTCCACGCTATACCAAGTATTTTCCTTAGTCATTTATTTTCGAATGCGTTCAACTTTGTTTCTATATCTCTTGTTTTCCAGCTTTCACACGCATACGTAGCGATTCTCTGGGTCTAATCAAATCTAATTTGTGGTTCCCAGTAGAAACAGGAGTGAAACAAGCGCCATGTCAACACATTTATTCAGAATTGTAATTGATTGGATCATGCGAGAATCCATAGAAGACAGACAATTAGGCATTTTAAATTAGTATGCAATAAACTCTTGGAAGATCTCGACTTTGCACACAACTTGGCATTCTTGAGTTTATAACACACCCTGAAGCTCAAGAAAAAAATAGAATGACCCCACAAAATTTCTGGTCAAATAGGGCCCCTGATCCACATGACCAAAACAAAAGTCCTGGATATTACCAACATAGCCTTTGATATAACAAATAACAATGATATTTTACAAAAAGTTACACATTTTACCTACCTGTGCTGCAAAATGTACATAGATGGAGACAGCATCAGAAATCATAACACACATGGCACTAGCATCAAATGCTTTCAACAAACTGATGAACATTTAAAGATCCAAAGTTCTTAGTAAATAAACAAAGCTTAGAATGTCCAACTCCTGTGTGCTAATAGATGGGTATGAAAGTTGAAAATCCACCCAGAATTTATATAGGATATTAAATGCTTTTGAAAACAAATGTCTTCATAGGACCATATCTCAGACATAAGCTGGAAAGAATACATTTCAATTGAACAGATAAGAGATGGATCTAAACAAGAATATGTGTTTAGAATGGCATGCCTTTATAATAACAAGGCATTGGAAATATATCAGTCATGTGCTTAGAATGAATGAAGAAAGACTTCCCCACCAGGCATTCATGTGGAAACCATCTGGTAAAAGAAAAGAAGGCAGACCCAGAGAATCGCTATGTAGAACTAGGGAAGACTCAACCATGGGACTAAGAAACAACCAAGACCAACAAGAACTGGCAGCAAATTCTCAGTTGTGAAGAACTATAATTTCTGCTCTATGTGCCATCTTCGGTAGCAAGCAATCATAAGTCAGTAGTTTGGTAAAAAATTTAGTGTCTTATGCTGGATGCTGCTCTGCTGAACAGCTTCTCTCATGGTTGAATCTGCCAATATTGGATCAGCCACAGAATGAACAAGATGCATTCGTGGTGCCTGACCTCCTCTCCTTTTTCCTGCACCTTTTGTCTTCTGAATTTGATATCAGCACTGCCTCGAAAGTTGCTGTGCCATTTTTGTTCTCCATGTACAACGATCCGCAGCCAAATTCTCAGTTTATTTCACTGATAGACTATTCATTTAAGGAAGCCCTGCATCTTTATATCAGCACAGGTATGTCATTTGGTTTCTTTTCATCCTTAAGTTTGCCATACAATGTTTGTTTGGGAATACAATTGTTTGCCATTCTTCTTACCTGACCCAGCCACTTTTCTGCCACTAATGTGTTATCATATGATGGTCATATGTTGACCATGTGATGAGAAGAGACAACAAGAGAATCTCAAAATAAGCCATCAAGTAGGAACCAGAGGTACAAGAAAAAGAGCGTGAGATTGAGCAACTCACAGAACAGAGCTGTGTAGTGAGATACATTGTGGGTCCTGTGCAAGATCTGACACTTGATAACAAAGATTATCGGACACAAGAGTTTAGAATTCCTGCCCTATGTGATGTCTTCAATTCATAACGACAATAGATAGATAGAATGTGGTTTATCATCAGCATCCATTGATGTTTAGACCTGGCATCTCCATAAGTACTTTAAAGATCTGCTCAATTTATTGAGTGAGAAATCATGGAAATAGAGTGCAGCTCAATCTTACTCCTATTATTATATCAATAGGTGCAGGGTTCTCATTGCTATATCTTATAGAAGCTGTTTGTTCCCTGTATAAATTGCAGTCTTATGTCAGCATCATCCAGATGTATATCTTTCAGGCATTCTATTAGTTGTTGATGGTGTATTCTATCAAAAACTTTCTAGTCTATGAAATAAATTGGTTTATTTACTTCTGTATATTTTTCTATTAACATCCTCATGCAGAAAATGGCTTCTCTTGTCCTGCTATTTTTTTTTTTTTTTATTCAATTCAAATCGTTGTTTTGTTGATTTTATGCTGATTTTATTTTGAATTTTTCCCTATATAACTTTAAGCAGAACTTCTCTTATATGGCTGCTCATCAAACTTATTGTTTTAAAAGTCACTGCACTCCATAAAAACAGTCTTTGCCTAGGCAATAAATACTGACGATTGCTGAAATTTTTTAAAATATTTTTACTTTTCCAGATACCAAATTTAAAAGTGGTTTTCTTCTAAAATTAATGCAATTTAAAGTTTACATTTGCTGCACATGTTTCTTCTATGTCTTCATATTCAGTTGCATTTTTGTTTATTCTGTGAATTTGCTTGATATTTCTATAAAATTTGGATTTGTGTTTTGTTCATGTGCCTAGAATCATTACTGCAAAAATACAAATAAGCTAATAGAAAACTACAATCAGTAATGATTGGTTGGTTATTGACCAACTAGCCTGTAGTATAATTCTTTTTGATGCAAGTGCCATATAGTGGTGCGTGAGAGTTGTATTGATCAACTAGCCTGTAGTATAATTCTGTTTGATGCAGTTACGTATAGTGGTGCGTGAGAGTTGTATTGACCAACTAGCCTGTAGTATAATTCTTTTTGATGCAAGTGCCATATAGTGGTGCGTGAGAGTTGTATTGATCAACTAGCCTGTAGTATAATTCTGTTTGATGCAGTTACGTATAGTGGTGCGTGAGAGTTGTATTGACCAACTAGCCTGTAGTATAATTCCGTTTGATGCAGTGCCGTATAGTGGTGCATGAGAGTTGTATTGATCAACTAGCCTGTAGTATAATTCCGTTTGATGCAGTGCCGTATAGTGGTGCATGAGAGTTGTATTGACCAACTAGCCTGTAGTATAATTCTGTTTGATGCAGTGCCGTATAGTGGTGCGTGAGAGTTGTATTGATCAACTAGCCTGTAGTATAATTCCGTTTGATGCAGTGCCGTATAGTGGTGCATGAGAGTTGTATTGACCAACTAGCCTGTAGTATAATTCTGTTTGATGCAGTGCCGTATAGTGATGCGTGAGAGTTGTATTGACCAACTAGCCTGTAGTATAATTCTGTTTGATGCAAGTGCCGTATAGTGGTGCGGGAGAGTTGTATTGATCAAAATTGGAAGCACTTTTCTAATTACATCAACTGCTGGGCCCTCTGATATGTCCTGTTGAACAGCTTTGTAAGAAATTAGGCACACCTGGCAGGCACGCTATGATGCAATAAAAGTAAAGTAAAGAGCCCCATCTCTCCAAGTGACATATAGGGAATATGGTGTTGGTGACCATAATTTCTATAGACCTTTCGCACGTGATTTCTGGAGGTAATGTGGTCGGTATTACGCCAGTGCCACTTTACTTTCCCAGAAAAGATCCGGTACCCATTTAAGACTGGGTGAACCTGGACGCCGTCGATCAGGATCGAACCCAACCTCTCATCCTTTGTAGTCCAGTTCACTAACCACTGGGCTATCGCCGCTCGCACTCTAGGATGTGTTGTGGGTGAATTCTGTTAAAGTGATTGTATATGCTGGGTGCAAATTTTAAAAAAATAACGATTTCATCTCTTCTGTTGATGTTGTCTTTGGTGCTAGGTTTTGACATATATTTGTACATAGCTCTTCCTGTATATTACCCATCTATTCATCCAAGAATGTCTGATGTTATCAGCATTTGTTTCAGTGCTGTTGTTATGCATGTTTTGTTATTGTCTTTATTCTCTTTTTGGTAATTTATCGTTGTCAGGTTTATTTGAGTGACCCAAGACATTGCATTTCTGACTCATGAAATGTACAAGGCTGTATCAAAGTAACTTTCATTTATTTGGTAAAAGAAAGAATAATTGTATGTGGAGACTTTAACAGCCATTCACAGAGAAGGGCTATGTGAAGATATGGACAAGAGAGGTGAAGAACTTGAAAATTGGCAGGATGGCAATGGACTTATACTATTAAACCAGGCAACAGATCCACCAACATTCTACTCCAGATCATGGCATACCACATCTACACCAGACCTTACTTTCCATTCACCAGATCTGGATTGGAATATCACACGTATTGTTGAGAAACAATTTGGAGGCAGCGACCACCGACCTGTCTTTTTAGTGGTGCAAAATGAGGCGGTCAGGGAGAGCAGCACTCTCTCCAGATGAAATTACAAAAAGGCAGACTGGAAAATGTATCAACACTACACCAGTGTACTGACTAAAGATCTAAATACAGACAGAGACATCAACAAAATAGTTGATGAATTCAGTAGACTAATAATACAAGCTGTCAGTGAAACAATACTAGGTACTAGGAGGGGCACGGAAACACTACAAACCATACTGGAGTAGTGAACTAGAGCAACTGCACAATGACATGGAAATATCTCGAAAGCAAGCAGAAAATAACCCTTGCCAGGAACACCATAATAATTATCAGCATACTAAAGCCAAATTTCAATGGGCTAAACTACAAACCAGACGGAGAAGCTGGAAAGAGAAAACAGAGTCCTTGAATCTCGAACGAGACACAAGAAAAGTGTGGAAGCTTGTAAAACAGCTGAATGATGAGGGTACAGAAAAGAACACCAAAATTACACTGAAGAAGGATGGAAACATCCTAACAGGTAAGCATGCAGCAAATCACTTTGCAGACTCCTTTGCAAATGACAATAATATAGAAATTAGCCTAGAGAAACGACAAGAGACCCGTTTAAAACAACAAAATGCAAGACACGAAGAGACCACACATGAAGTAATGGAAATACCCATTACACAAAGAGAGTTAGAGCTGGCAATATCCAAATTAAAAATGAAAGTCACCAGGTAGTGATGGAGTGTCCAATGAAATGATTAAGAACTTGGGAACTGCAGCTAAAGCAAAACTACTGCAGATCTACAACATTTGCTGGATCACAGGTAGAGTGCCACAGGCATGGAGAGAAGCAATTATGATACCATTACTAAAGCCAGGAAAAGATGGTTCAACGACATCCAGCTATAGACCAATCAGCCTTACAAGTTGTTTGTGCAAAACAATGGAACGTATAATCAATCTCAGACTGCAGTGGTACCTGGAAAGTGAAAATCTCCTTGTCCCACAACAAGCAGGCTTTAGACAGTTCTACTCTACCGAAGATCAAGCAACCTATCTTTCCCAGGAAATTGAGGATGCATTTCAAGAAAAGAAACTGGTACTAGCAGCATGGATAGACCTAAAGAAAGCATTTGATAAGGTATGGAAGGAAGGGCTTTTGAAGAATCTGAGAAATTATGGAGTAAATAGCAGGATGTACAAATGGGTCAAAGCATGCCTGCATAACAGCAGAGCCAGAGTGCAACTGGATGGTCTTAAGAGTAAGAAGGTCTTACTGTGCGAGGGCGTTCCACAGGGAGGGGTACTATCTCCAACACTTTTTTTGATCTACATCAATGACCTAGTTACTGAACTACCACATGGTATTAAAGTGGCAATGTATGCAGATGACCTGGGAATTTAGTGCACAGAGGAGTATGCAACAGTGACCTCCAAATTGTTACAAAGAGCTATGAATGCACTGAATTCATGGAAAAATAGATGGTGTATCAGCATCAATACAGACAAATGCAGTACTACACTTTTCACTCACTCCCCAAAACAAAAAGCAGGTGCCATCTACATAAAGAATGAGCCTGCGAAAGAAGACATACAAGCTATGTATCTCGGAGTTACATTTGATAACAAACTATCTTGGAAACAGCAGATAAATAAGGCAACCCAAAAAGCAAGGAGAAAGTTGGCTATTCTAAGAAAGCTGTGTGGAACTACATGGGGTGAGAGTGGGAAAATACTCAGTAAAGTTTACCAACAGAGTATACGCCCACATTTAGAATATGGAGCATCTGCATGGTGCTCAGCATCAAACACCACACTGCAAGAACTGGACAAAGTACAAAACCAGGCACTTAGGGTCATCACAGGAGCAATGAAATCAACACCAATATTGGAGATGGAGAAATTGTGGAGGATACCAGCACTGAGAGAACGGAGGGATACAAAGGTACTGATACAGGCAGAAAAATTTACTTGTATGCCGAGACATCCAATGAAGGACAGAACAGACTCCCATACCAGAACAGACTCCCTGGACAGAGGAATCATGATTATCAGTTCAAATACGGAATACGGTGAAAGGAATAGTTGACAAAGAGGACCATAATAGTCTACAGCGAAAAACAATAACTCTCAGTTTCCTGGACGAAGAATACCCACTAGACCTATGGATTCGTGTGTACACAGTTGGATCAGCACAGAATGCAGTAAGAATGGGGGAGCAGGTGCATTTATAGAGTACCCAAATAACACTAGGGATATGAATAAAATAGCAACAGGGAAATGTTGTCACAATTATTATGCAGAAATACAAGCAATAAAGTTGGCAATAGAAAAACTGCTTAACAGTAATATTAGCCCACAGCCTGTAGTGTTTTTGACAGATGCAAGATCAGTACTCCAGGCACTACAATCCAGAAAATTACCACATCTACAGACCTTATTGACTGAACTCTGCAAACACCACAGGGTTGCCCTGCAGTGGATCACATCTCACTGTGGAATACCAGGAAATGAGAAAGCAGATCAGTTGGCAAAGGAAGGTTCAACAGGCACACAACTAGATACATCGGTTACATACCATCATAAGAAAGAGATAATCAAATCAATCAGAGGACCACAAGCCCCAAATCAGGATGCCCTAGAAGACTTCATGCTGCCAATAATAAAGCCTGCAACTTTATCTGCATTGAAATAAAATATACTGGAAAACCGGCAAGTTAAATTGTGTGGCTGGAAAATATAACATCAATCATGGTTCGGCACATAAGGTCTTTGACATAAAGTGGACACCAAACATACAAGTAAGAGATAAAAGAGCAGCACTTATTACCACGAAAAAGAAACAAGGATGAAATTGGACAGAACATTGGTGGGAAAAATATTCAACGAGAAGTCACAACAGTTCCTGCCAAATTTTTCCTGAAGTTGAATGTACCTCATCCACATTTAGGCAGACACTCACCAGAAGGAAGAAATCATCAAAAGAGTGACGTAGAAAGCTGACATTCTGAAAGCACTTTTTTTTCCCCCGCATATTTTGACGAACAGGAAAAACACTACAGGAATGAAGTTAAATTTTCCAAGAAAGGAGATCCTAATCGTACATGCTGCAAAAATTTGAGAATCATTACTCTACTAACCGTCACAGTAAAATACTCTGTATTGCATGTATTATAAACTCTCTATGTAAAGATGCTGTATAGATTATATAATGCCTAATATATTTACATGTAGAAATATAATTAATAGAGCAGTCTTCAGAATGATATAGATTAATTTACATTTAGTGTTGTTGGTTTTGAAAAGGCCTTTAATGGCAAGCAAATAAACATTTTATGGAAAATGTTTGAGTGTTTGTGGAACTTAAAACAAAATAATACCAGTTATTTAAAGTCAACAGTTCACATGCATAGTTAATAGTAACCAATCATCCTACAGCAAAACTGGAGTGTATCTAGGCAGGATGTACTCCATTGTACTCTAACAACAAATTTCTCACATTGTGTTCATATTTGATCATGTGAGCTACCCCCTCTTTAAGTAGGAAATATAAACTTCTCATCTTCTTCTCCTTTCCTTCCTCATTTGCCTTTCAACGTCGAGGGGAACTTCTCACCAAAGCACTTAATCTCAGCTTTGCATTGTTGATCCAGGATAGATCTCTTCTTGCAATACACGTATATTTTCTTTCTTGCTTGCATTTTTATGATATTCAGAGAAATAATGCTTTTTTTCCTTTCCCAATAGTTCCTGTTGCATTCTTATTCTTAGTGAAAAGTACATTAATAAAGACACCGATGGGGTAGAATGTTTGCGTCATTCAGTCTCTAAAACAAACACGACAAAAAGAACCACATTGATCTTTATAAAAAAGAAAAGCCATTTATATTTATATATCCAAGAATCAATAAAAAGATACAAAGACTTATAGGTAGTTTCTCTCGAAGTATGTTTAGATGAACTAACGGTTGGAACGAACACTGGATAGTGAGACAATGTTGCTGTGGTAGTTGTCTGAATAAGAGGACTGCCAGCATCTTATGTGGCTTTTTCTCAGAAATTGCATTCAAGAGCAATGTCAACAATGCGGGTATCAGACTTAAACTTTTCCATAGAAGTTGTAAAATATTACCCAAAAAATTGCACTTACCACTCATGATGAAAGCTTGGTATCCAAATTATTAGTTTGTTTTCTAATAAAACTAAACAACAACCACACCCACAAGAATGGAAAAACTGTCTTGGTTCCAAAATATCATCATCATCAAGCACTAAGTCTGCTGGCTTAGGTGATCATGTCTCGCCACAATTTTCGATCTCGACAGTTCTTTATCATTTCTGTTTTGACCTTCTGTCAAGTCATTCTCTTAAAGCTGTCTGATTCTCTTCGTCCCTCAACAGTTCTCACAATATATTCCAGCTGTTCCATTCTCATTACATGACCAAAAAGTGATCATTCTTTCTTTCTAAAATTGGAAATTAGCTCTCTTCTTGCTTTGGCCTCTTTCAGAACGTTTTCATTACTCTTTGTAACTGTCCATGGTATTCTCAAAATTCTTCTGTAAAACCACATTACTCGTCATTATCATCATCGAGTGCCTTCTCCGCAACGAAGGTTGGCTACCATGGAGCGCCATTCTGCTCTGTCTCTTGCTTTGATGGTGCAGGTTATCATATGCTGACCTGTCCATCTTTTGATGTTACTCGTCCATGTTAGTCTTGGTCTGCCTCTGCCTCTTTTACCTTGTATTTTCCCCTCCAGGATTACTTTTAGTAGGCTGTTGTGTCTTTTAACTTGGCCCAAAAATCGCATTTGTCTTGTTTGAATTGTGTGCAGTAGTTCTCTTTTCATTTTTAGTTGTTTTAAGACTTCGTCGTTTGTTTTCTTTTCCTTCCATCCAATTCTACCTATTCTTCTATATATCCACATTTCAAAGGCTTCAATTCTCTGTTCTGTTTTCTTGTCTAATGTCCATGTTTCTGCACCATATAGGAATAGTGAGAAGATGTAACATTTTGCTATTCTTAGTTTTAGCCCTGGTGTTATTTGTTTTGATGTTAGTATGTTCTTCATGACATTAAAATCGCTTTTTGCCATTCCTATTCTTTGTTTATTTCAGTTGTACATTTTCCATCACTGGTTATAGTATGTCCAAGGTAGTTGTAGTTCTGAACTGTCTCCATGTCTATTCCTTCTATTTTGATATCCACTTGTGGGTTTTGAGTATCTTCTTTGTTTATGATCATAGTTTTAGTCTTTTTGACATTCATATCTAGTCCATATTTTTTACTGGTCATGTTTATTTCATTAAGTAATTGTTGTAGATCTTTAGGATTTTCTGCTAGTAATACAATATCGTCAGCATATTTTAGGTTATTGATTATCTTTCCATTAATTTGTAGGCCTGGCATCTCTATGATGTTTTTAAAAATGGCTCAATGTATAGATAGAACAAGCTTGGTGTTAGGATGCATCCCTGTCTTACTCCTCTTTTTCTATCAATGGGTGTAAAGTTCTTTTTGTTATATTTTATTATTGCTGTTTGCTCCCAGTATAGATTACATATTAGTCGTATGTCCATGTCATCTAGATGTATCTCTTTTAGGCATTCTATAAGTTGTTTGTGGTGTACTATATCAAAAGTTTTGGTGTAGTCTATGAAGCAGGCATATATTGGTTTGTTTACTTCGGTGTACTTTTCGATTAATGTTCTCATGCAGAATATGGCTTCTTTTGTCCCACTATTTTTCCTAAATCCAAATTACTGCTCATCTAATTCAGTATTGATTTTATTCTGAATCCTTCCTTGTATAACATTTAGCAAGATTTGTGTAACATGGCTCATTAGGCTTATTGTTCTAAAGTCACTGCATTCAACTGCACCATTCTTTTTAGGCAATGCAATGAAAGTTGATGCCTGTGTGGTATATGTCGTTGCATATGTCTGTAATCACTTGCTTAATGCCAAAATCTTCTAGTGCCTGTATCACCTCTATCTGTATGCTGTCAGGTCCTGCTGCTTTTCCCTTTTTCATTGTTTTTATAGCTTTTTCCACCTCAGATTTTAAGATTGTATAGCCTGATGTACATTTTATAACTGGTTTCTTGTCCCTTTGATCCTAAAATAGTTCTGTTATATATTCCTGCCATCTGTCTATATTATCCTTATTGTCTGTTAGCATTTTTCATTTTTTATC
Source organism: Megaustenia siamemsis (assembly GCA_032433765.1). Classification (NCBI taxonomy): domain Eukaryota; kingdom Metazoa; phylum Mollusca; class Gastropoda; order Stylommatophora; family Ariophantidae; genus Megaustenia; species Megaustenia siamemsis. The sequence goes on along the minus strand of JAVIAB010000125.1, from coordinate 63,598,647 downwards.
TTAACAACTTGATAAAAACTATGTTGAACTTTGAACCTGGCCCAACGGCATAAAGATACAAACAAAACTATGGTGACAGTATGAAGACATGGAGAGGACTGCGAGCTTCATCTTGGCGACAGTGAAAAGACCTAGTATGACCATAAGCATCACGAACGCAGAGAAGGGGGGGGTACTTGATGATGAACGCTTAATTTTTATAAATGGAACAACGACCTTATGTCCATGACGATGCGTAACGCCTGCTGTATCATCAATATTACACATTTTATCTCTCTCTCTGTCTCTCTCTGCGATCAGGGCTCAATCAGAGCAGGATTCCAGACTCTCACAAGAAGTCAGCTGTCAGGTTAAGTGTGTTGATCTGCCCCACAGACAGAACATCACAATTAGAGTCTGCCAGATCCACTCCGATTGAACACCCGTTAAAACGTTGCACTGTGTTCTGCGCCAGTGGCCCAGTGCATCCGATTTCAGCCAGCATTTTATTCAGGTTTGCTTTCCTTAGCCTTTGATTGTCCCCAATCTTCCTGCAAGGCAACAGATGATCTTTCCTGTAGGGGGATTCTGCCCTTAGATGGTCGGCCCTCCCAGGTTTACGAGCACCATATGCCCGAGTCACTAGAGGTGACTAACACAATCATGCACACACAAAGATATGAGATGTGACTAACACAGACGTGCACACAGCGATACGAGGCATGACTAACACTGACACACACCAAGATATATGACACATGCCTAACATAAACATGCGCATAAAGATATGAGATATGACTGACATAGACATGCACACACAAGGATATGAGATGTGACATACACAGACATGCACACACAAAGATATGAGATATGACTAACATAAACATGCACACAAAGATATGAGATATCACTCACCCAGACATGCACACACAAAGATATGACACATGACTAACACAGATACACACTCAGATATGAGATATGACTAAACACAGACTTACATAAAGATATGAAACATGATTAACACGGACACACCAAGATATGAGATATGACTAACATGACACACGCCAAGATATGAGCCATGGCAGCACACACACACACACACACAAGCTAAGATATGAGCCATGGCTAGCACAGAAACACATCAAGATATGAGCCATGGCTTCACGGAAAAAAAAACTCCAAGAAATGAACCATGTCCAGCATATGTTACATTTTATTTGTTGCGTAGAAAAAAACGTGATTCGAAGTTGAGTTAGGCATAAGTTAAAATATATTTTTATGTCGCACAAATCAATTCAAAATATATCATTTCAAAACACTATTCGTGAACAATTCGTTTCTTGGGGCTGTTCGAATTGTGATTTGCACGAAAGTCAAATCAGTTTCCCCATAAAAATAATGTAAATTTGATTCATCCGTTTTAAATGATTGTTTATATAAACCTCTTTCATAATAATTATAACTTGCCTATTTACATATTTGAGGGAAGACGCTGGTTTCACAGTAGGAAAAAGGGAGTTGGGCTGACGGCTAACAACCTTTTCCCGTTTCTTCTTTTTAAGAATAATTAGTTACAGAAACCACGAATGGAGAAAAAAACATTGACTTTGTTGAAATGGGAGAAGCAGACCAGAAAAAAAAAAAAAAAACCAGAAACAATGTGACGATAGGAAAAACATGTATTCAATCATAGAGATATCCACAAAACATCCTGGCTGTCTCCAGATAGTGGAGAAATCCATGACAAGAGGTTAAAGCAAGAACATTTTAAACTTTCTTTTTCTTCTACGATCATGGCTAATTCAGACTAGGACTCCGGACTCTCTTGTGAAGGCGGCAGTCTGTTTCAGTGATTCGCTTGCCCCGTATAGTTTATCTTCCAGGGAGGTTGGTGTGGGTCACATTGTCCTCCTCAGACCTGTGTACTGGGAACAATCCTATAGAACAGGGATGGCCAATTTCTTACAAATGGCGGGCCACTTTTTTAGTATTTTTTTTTGTGGCGGGCCACACACATAACAACATCAATACAAATAAACTTGGCATTTGTTTTAAGGTAATATTTTTTGTTATTTATCGGCATTATTTGCTTACATAAATCATTTTGTTGCAACAGAGTTAAAAATGCCTAGTTGATTAAAAAAATGAATAAAATTTGCTATTTATATTGTTTAACAAACATGTTTTAGTTAGGTCATTTTAAAGTTGACATGTAACAAACCTTAATGAGAACAATGTGGACGTTCATGTGCAGCAACAAGTTCATCAAAGTCAATGTGTAAAGATGATGATGAATAATGATGATATTCGTAATAAATCCTGAAGGTGGCCATCAGTGAGTCGGTTTCTTTGTGACGATTTAATCTCCTTCATTGTTGAAAAAGCGCATTCACATATATATGTGCTTCCGAACATAGAAGTAATTTTCAAACTGAAATCACTCAATGCGGAATATTTTTCCCGTGACACAAGTTTCCAAAAGTCATCTCATATCTCCATCCTTGATTGGAAAAAGGGGTCACTTAACTCCAACTGAAAAGTGTCATGTTATTGGAAAATGTCACACTTCATAGGGTTGTTAAACAATGCCAGTTCTGGTCGTATACCACAGAAGTCAGAAAATCGTTCATTTAATTGCTCCAATAGTTTGTCTAACATTAATACAGAAAATTTGAAATCAGTGTCACTGCGCTCCTCAATCAATTCTTTGCACGAAGGAAAATGAATGAAGTTTCCTTTGACCAGGGTAAATCTAAAAACTTTTAGGTGACTTATAAATCCATCTAGGTGTCCTACCAAATCTGAGACTGTTTGGGAACGTCCCTGTAGCTACACGTTGAGTTCATTCATGTGCTGGGTGATATCAGTTTGAAAGGCCAATACGCTGTTAAAATATGGAACAGACATTTTTCTGATCAGTTCTTTGTTGGTATCATGTTTCTCTAAAAACTGCTTTATCTCGTTTCTCAAAGCAAAAAAACCGCCTCAAACAATTCCCTCTGCTTAGCCAGCGTACTTGTATGTAGAGCACCAAATTGCCATATTCCGCCTCAACTTCTGATAGAAAATTTATAAACTGTCGGTGTGTCAAAGACCGATTCCCGCCTTTTATTAAATTCACACACTTTATTACAGTTTTCATAACATCCTCCACGTCTAGAATCTTGCCACACAGCGCCTCCTGGTGTATAATGCAGTGAAATGCTGGGCAATGGATTCCAGCCTTCCTTAATAATCCAACTAGACCTGTTTGAGTACCACATATTGACTTAGCGCCATCTGTCACTATTGCTGAAAGTCTGTTTATGTCACCGATACCGTTAACAACTTTCATAACTGAGTTATAAATGGCTTGACCTTTGGTCGTATTATGCAATGAATCTAAAGCTAGTAGCTCTTCATTGATAATAAAGTCTTTTGAAACAGTTCTTATGAAAATTAAAAGTTGTGCTGTGTCTGATATGTCAGTAGATTCATCCAAAGCCAGAGAAAAGTAAGCGGAATTTGTAACGACACTCTTTAATTTACTAGATATATGAGAACTTATTTCCTCAACCCTTCTAGTGACTGTCTGTTTTGATAGTGGAACGCTCTCAAAATGACTGGCAATTTTTTCTTCCCCAAATGCACGCGTCATGTTAATAGAACAACGTTTTACGAAGTCACCGTCACATAATGATTTTTTTTTATTTCGCTATCTCTGCGCTTACAACAAACGATGCCATTAAGGAACTTGTTTGTTTTGTTGTTAATGTAATAAAAACAGATTTCTGAGCACTAACCTTTTTCTTCAAATCGCACCCAAGTGTAGAACGTAGTGTACCAATGTAGTCCTTGTATTTATCGGCGTGGTGCTGTGTGTAATGCCGTTTAAGATTATACTCTTTATTTACAGACAACACTTGCAAACACACAAGGCACTGCGGTTTGCTATCCTTATTGTTGATAAATAAAAAATCATGTTCCCATTTCTCATGAAAAAAATCTGATTTTTTCATTTAATTGACGTTTATTGCTCTTATTATACCACGACCGAAGCAACAGACAATGAAAACACAGATTACAACAATAGCACTGTTTCCTGTTAAAATGGAACTGTTCACTGTAACTCGACAAAATCAGAATGATCAGATCGGATATATAATCTTGACTTGAAGAGAAAGAAACTGAAAGTAAAATAATTGTGAGGTGAATGTGTTGGGGTGGAGGAGGTGGGTGACTGACAGTATTTCTTGGCGGAAACTGTTTGAACTCGCCGAATCGAGAGTCGGCTCTAGAACCATTCGTCTGCATCTTCCTTTGTTTAAGTCGCTCGCAGGATGATCAAACGGAAAAAAGGATGGGTTGGGAATGACGGGAAGACGATGTCAAACTAACTACTATAGTGTTTCGAGTGTTAAACATAGGTCTACTTGTACTATTATTCTTCTTTGATTTACCTAGGATGTTTCAATCGATAATTGTACTTTATTTTAAACAAACTACTAGGGAATATTTGAGTTAGCTTTCTCCACGGTAGAAGTTAATGTAACAAATTTTTAATCAATTTTACCCAGGACATTTGGCTCAATGCAACCTGATTTTATTTTTTATCCGCCGCGGGCCAAAAAAAGGACGTCGCGGGCCACTTGTGACCCGCGGGCATCCTATTGGCCATCCCTGCTATAGAACCTGTTTTGTTGTCATGTTATTTGGTTGTGGAAGGCCTCGGTATCACTGCAACCGAATTAAAATCCATAATTGCTCAACCGCCCGTGCCAGCGTAATCATCCAAATCTCATCTCCCAAACAAAGAAAGGTAACTGTAGTCCCCATCGTAGCAGTCCCAGCACACGCCAAAAGACAAGGCGAACCCGTGCAGAAAGTAAACACAGCCAACTGTTCCCTATCATACGATGTCATCATTCATCGTAAGCAATTGGAATATCGAAACGTGATCAAAACGGATGAGACACACAGTTCACGGTGTGTACAGAGCACTTAACTCAGTAGCTCCTGCAACAAGCCGGACTGAGAATATGAGGAAACTGCAACAAGGAACGCTTTTCATGCATAGCCTTCAATTTTTTTTCCCGCCGCCTATCCACCGGAAGTTAACATCCTCTCGAAAATGATGATCGTCATATTTAAAAAAAAATGTATAGCGCTTGATGTTGTTAGGCCATCGTTGTTGACTCCAATTCCGAACATAATATTGGAAGGACAAATACAAGGTAAAAGAGGCAGACCAAGACTAACATGGACGAGTAACATCAAAAGATGGACAAGTCAACCTATGACAATCTGCACCATCAAAACAAGAGACAGAGTGGAATGGCACTCCATGGGAGCCAACCTTCGAAATGTAGACGGTACTCAATGATGATGATAATGAACATGTGGTTTCTTATTCTGTTGTGGCCAGTGCGTAGGTGATGTATGATGACTTGATCCCTCCTTGATATTTGGAGGTATCCGTCCCTCTCTGTATACTTTGGGTGTTCTTGTTTCCATTTTCCATGACACTGGCCTTTAATGATGGATTTGGCTTCATCGTAGCTGACCAGATCGTTCTTTTATGGTAATCTCCCTCCCTCCTTAGCTAGGATGTATACGCGTTCGTTTCCTTGTATATTACAGTGTTATTGAGTTATTAGTGGGTCATCATCATTGCACTCCGAACATGTCCATAGGTGCTCAGATGTCCCTCCTCAGAAAGTCTCGAAGTGTCCAGCGACTGACGACTCCAGTTCTGTGTTGGTTGATTAGTCTTCTTACACGCCCACTAAGTTACAGTGTGATGGTATCCACTGGATGACCACTCTCTGGAAATTATTGCACAATTGGTCTAGGGTTGTTCTCAAGTCTTCTAGCTCACTATTTGTGGGAGTTTTTAGAGTTGTTAGGACTGATAGTGCGTCGGCGGTATAGCCCATTTCTTGTGTACGTTACTTTTATGTTGGATAGCGAGTTTTGTAGCGTCTCCGAGGGCTTCGGTTTCTGCTTTACAGTTGTTTGAGAAATTATCAGTGGCTATTGACTTAGTGACCTCTTCCTGGTTATTCAGCCACAAGAACATACCTCTTCCTTCATTTCTGGTGGCGTTTGTTGAAGAGTTATCCGTGTATATGTGAGACCAGGAGTCCTGTGGGTACTTGTCGTGTATGTGTTTTTCTGCTATACGCTTTCTCTCTGTGTCTCTTGTGCTCTCTGTGTCTCTTGTGTGTGCCTTTTTTCATGATTCCTATTATGCCGTCCTTAAATTCTGGTATTATATATTTCCCATGGGGAGTCATACAGGATGGACATAAGGGTTTTGCCATGAGTCCACGTCTCTCCTTCGAATAAAAGAGATGTGAGTAAAGATGGGCAAAGTAAGAAGTCCAGTTGACTGACAGGCATCATAGATAACCAAGTGCTAACCGACCAAGCAGATTTTTATGAAATGGAGATCTTGTAGCGACCATATCTTTACACTGAGACATATTTTACAACAGAGTAATGCATGAAACACAATTCTTGGTAATTTCTTTTTTTTTTTACATAAGCATAATCGATTGTGTTCATAAAGATTATTTGGAATATATTCCAGCAATACAGCATTTCCCAGAAAATTGTCTACATTATTGAAATGCAATACAATGATTTCCCATCCCAGGTGCTACGTGGTAAGTCTCTCACAAAAGCCTTCAAGATCACAACTGGAGTTAAACATTGATGTATTCTATCACTGTTATTATTTTCAGTCTGCATTGACTGGACCACGAGAAATATTGCAAAATCTAATAAAAGATGTATTAAATGGGCTCTTGCAAATATTCTTAAGCACTTGAATTTTGCAGATAAAATACGTTTACTCTTTTACAGCTGACTTGAATTTTGCAGATGACGTGTCTCTTCACATAGATATTCAGGCTGAGATTAAGAATATAACTTAGCAATCAATGCAGAGAAAAATGAACTTAAGGTAAGCACATGAAACTAAACAAATGAATGAACGAAACGATCAGCTCATTACATTCCAGGAAGTAAACATCGAGTGCGTGGGGGAATTCGTCTACTAGGGCACTAAAATGGCTGGATATGGAAACATTGAAACAGACATTCAAAACTAGATTATCAAAACCAAGTCAAGTATTTACATCATTTAGGAATGTATAGAAGACACACAACATTAAAACTAGGACTAAAATTTGCATCTTCGTGTCCAGTGTGTACCCTCATCGACAACATCTATTCTTTCACGTTTCAAATTCAGCCAATGATCTATCCTGAAGCTCGGCCAAAATGTAATGATAGTAAATTCACCAAAAACCATATGTTCGTTTGTTTGTTTGTTTATGGAAGGCCCCGGTATCACTACAAACGAATTAAAATCCATAATTGCTCAACCACCCGTGCCAGCGTAATCATCCAAATCTCATCTCCCAAACAAAGAAAGGTAACTGTAGGCAAGTTATAATTATTATGAAAGAGGTTTAAATAAACAATCATTTGAAACGGATGAATCAAATTTACATTATTTTTATTGGGAAACTGATTTGAGTTATGGTTTGCGGGGTAGAGCTCTGCCCTACCAAAGGAGGAGTAAAACGTCTCCTTTCCTCCGCTAGTCTTCGGGACACCCCTGGGCAAGGTGGAGCTCCCGTTCAGCCCCCCTATCAGGGTTATGTGAAGCCATTGGAGCAGGTGGTGGATGGTGTTGTGGGAGCAGCCGACAAGTAGTGCCGGTTATGGTCCCCACGTCGCGGTGGCAGGCAGAGGATCTCATGTATAGAGACAATGGCTGCGATCTCCGACTAGTACAGTCACTGCCAAGAAGGAAAGGAATGGCAAACTACCTTCTTAAATTGCCTTGAATAATCATGACAAATCACATAGCTTGGTGTCATGGCATGGAAAACAGTTAACAATAGAACTGATACGATGCACTGTGGATAGAAGATTGTGGAGGGACATGATCGCCTACGCCAACCGGTAAGGCACATGATGATGATGATGATTTGACTTTCGTGCAAATCACAATTCGAACAGCCCCAAGAAACGAATTGTTCACGAATAGTGGGCTTCTAGTGTGTTTTGAAATTAGATATTTTGAATTGATTTGTGCGACATAAAAATAAATTTTAACTTATGCTTAACTCAACTTCTAAACACGTTTGATAAACATGAGTGGAACTGCACCAAGATGGACACTTGTTTACGTTTGAACAAAGCCCAACGGCCAAGATCTAATTGCAGAATTTCGTTCATTCTCAACGGCGGGCGTTATAGTTTAGCTTCTACTAACACAATGTTTCACCAGACCAAGTTGTAACCGAATGTTTCATCAGACAAGTTGTATTTGAATGTTTCACCAGACAAGTTGTAACCGATTGTTTCACCAGACAATTTGTAACCGATTGTTTCATCAGATTAGTTGTAACGATTGTTTCACCAGACAAGTTGTAACCGATTGTTTCATCAGATTAGTTGTAACGATTGTTTCACCAGACAATTTGTAACCGATTGTTTCATCAGACTAGTTGTAACCGATTGTTTCACCAGACAATTTGTAACCGTTTGTTTCATCAGATTAGTTGTAACGATTGTTTCACCAGACAATTTGTAACCGATTGTTTCATCAGATTAGTTGTAACGATTGTTTCACCAGACAAGTTGTAACCGATTGTTTCACCAGACAATTTGTAACCGATTGTTTCATCAGATTAGTTGTAACGATTGTTTCACCAGACAATTTGTAACCGATTGTTTCATCTGATTAGTTGTAACGATTGTTTCACCAGACAAGTTGTAACCGATTGTTTCACCAGACTAGTTGTAACGATTGTTTCACCAGACTAGTTGTAACGATTGTTTCACCAGACTAGTTGTAACGATTGTTTCACCAGACAAGTTGTAACCTTAAATGAACTAAATTAGTAAACAACCATGCGTCCACTAACGCAGGAGGAGACGAAGAAACAGCTGAATATAATACACTGGAATGCGGAGGGCATATATCACAAAAAAGCAAGCTCTAACAATCAGACTAGCAGAGGATAGACGTTGCCTACATCCAGGAAACTCATCTTAATCCTCAGCATAGATTTATGATCAGGGGCTACCAAACATTTAGACAAGACATGGATGGTCACAAGGGTGGAATTCTTATACTTATTAAAAATTCCATCCCACCAAAACTGATAGATGTAGTCACAAACGGAGAGGCAGAGATAATTGGTACAGACCTATACATTAACTCCGCTAGTATAAGGATATTTAATACATACTGTCCAAATGAGAAATTACTGAAGCTGGAGTCAATGGAAATAACACCATCAACGTGTCTGGTAGTAGGAGACTTTAACAGCCACTCTGAAAGATGGGGATATAAGGAGTCCAGTGTTCGAGGTGAAGAAGTGGAAGAATGGGAAATAGACAACAACCTATTCCTCATAAACTCCAGAGAGGACCCCCCCCCCCCCCAACCTTCTACTCAAGAAGATGGAAAACAACTTCCACTCCCGACCTAGCATTTGCAACTGGAGACATATCTATCAAAATAACCAGAAAAGTGCTGAACCAACTTGGAGATAGTGACCATAGACCAGTCAAACTTTCAGTGGATCTTGCTCACAAACAGGAGTTGCAAATACCTCTTCCCTGCTGGAACTATAAGAGAGCAGATTGGGCAAAGTTTGCAAGGCTCACTGATGCATATACTGCGCCTATCAACACACACGAAAAGAAGGTCACTAATATGATAGAGCGGTTAACAAATGGAATCCTGAGAGCTGCTGAAGCATCCATTCCTAGAAGAGCAAGAACAAACTACAAGCCATACTGGAGCAAGGAAATACAAGACTAGAAGAGGAACTGGACTCTGCCAGAGAACTAGCTGAAACATCACACAGCACAGAGAGCAACATTGCCTACAAAGCAGCCTCGACCAAATACAGACGTGAGGTCATGATATCAGCAAGACAGAGCTGGATAGACAAAACAGAGAGCCTTAATCTAGACAAAAATGGTCATAAACTATGGAAACTTGCGAAAGCTCTGAGCGATGAAAACAACTGCCGACCTCCAATATCATTAGCACACAATCAGAACATCCTCACAGGCAAAAGGGCAGCAAATCTACTGATAGAGACTTACAAAAACATTAGTAGAATAAACATTCCAATAGACAAATAGAAAGCTGCAAGACGGGAAAACCAAGATGCAAAACACATGCCTTCAGCACCAGAAGAGCATCAGACGACCATCTTTACCCCAACTGAATTATATGTTGCCCTCAAAGAATTGAAGCTCAAAAGTTCCCCTGATAAAGATGGAATATCCAATGGAATGCTCCTAAATCTGGGACAGAAAGCCAAAAGCCAGCTTCTAAGGATAATAAATGCCAGCTGGAAGAGAGGTCATGTGCCGGCAATCTGGAAAGAAGCTATTATGGTGCCCATCCTCGAGTGTGGAAAAGACCCACTAGACCCAATTAGCTATAGACCAATTACTGAGCTGCCTGAGTAAACTCGTGGAAAAGCTGGTTAACAGAAGACTTATGTGGCATTTGGAGACAAGACAACAAATCGTACCACAACAAAGTGGCTTTCGTCAGCACAGATCAACTGAAGACCTGGTCACCTACAGTGCACAGGAAATAGAGGATGCTCTACAAGAAAAGAAACACACACTGGCAGTGTGGGTCGACATTGAGAAGGCTTTTGATAGGGTTTGGCGAGAGGGTTTAAAGAACAAGCTTTTTAGACTTGGCATCCAGGGTTGTTTATTCAATTGGGTTTCTCAAAACCTTCAGGATAGAACGGCCAGAGTACAAGTTCAAGGTCAACTAAGTAAGAAGGTCTCTATCGAACAAGGTGTCCCATAAGGCGGAGTCTTGTCCCCAACACTCTTTTTAATTTTCATAAATGACATAGTAATGGACATTCCACCCAGAATACACTCAGCAATATGCGCAGATGATCTGGCATTATGGGACAGTGTGTTTCTGACAAGAAGAAAGATCTCAGTGATTGATACAGTTTCAATATTCTTTCAAGGCTGGAAGTAATTACAACCACCTTATATTCAAATAACCTAATAATTGCTTAAACTCCTGTCCAGCAAATTCACAAAAGTCTTTTAGGCATTCTACACGAACTGTGTAAATGTGAAAGTATCCAAATATTTTTGTTACAATCACTTCCATATCCATAGGCATGGAATCAAACACTGTTTTTGCATAATTGTGAATTATGTGTGCGTTGCAACCAAGACCCATTATGTGTCTGTTTAAGACTATATTTTAGTTATGACATTATCTCTCCCTTTCCTCAACAAGCCTCCCAAGTTTGTATTTGTTTTGTCTGCTGAGAGTCCAACAATCTTTTTGTTTAAGTCAAAATTATCAAATGCTTTCAACAGTTGTTGAGATATTATGTCGGACGTTTCTCCTGGGATATCTATGAAAGCAATCAGTTTGGTTTTTACTGGAGTTTCCAGCACATAAGCCTGAAAATAACGAACTAAAATAGGAAGTAGCTTAACATGTTTATGATTAGATGTATCGCAAGACAATGCTACGAAGCTGACATATTTGAGATAATTTTTTAGTTCATCAATAGCCCAAGGAGCAAAAACATTGGTAATTATGGATTCACTCTTTGTTCTTGCACAGGAAAATTGTTTTGTTGAAAATTTCTTTTGTAGAACTGAGAATATTGTTGTACAATCCATACTGCGGAAACTATGATTATGAAGTACAGTATGATATACGAAGGTTCCTTCATGAACAGCTAGAGTGTATTCATCTTTTGAGGGTTCTGTTTTACAAAAATAATTTGTCATACACCCAGACTGAGACTTACAAAGTAGCGCATCCTTATGCTTTTTTGCCTGTAGATGATCAGTTATTGATGTCCTTCCACCACTTGCTATAGAAAAATTTTAACTACATAAATTACATTTCACTAGCGTTCCTTCCTCTAAAATTGCTTGTATAATAAATAGAAATTCAGCTTTCAGCGAATCACTAAAATGGCACGTTTTTTTTGGAAAGCATTGTTTTTATGCAACAGACGTCCACTGATCACAAATAGAAAACACGACTGCACTGTACTGTCATTACACTCGGACTGATGTGAAAATTGGCCGGGAAAGATACTTTGGCGGGAGATGTCCAGAAAAGCAGGGGTGGGGGAGAGAGAGAGTGTGTGTCTGCTTTTTTTAAAAATTAAACCCATCCCAATAGAAGTTAGTGGCTGGAATAGTAGTGACGTAGCACCGCACTTTTAAGAGTTCAAAGAGCTATCTCCGACACAATGTGTCCAAGTCTTCTCTTTTATCTTCCTGCTAATGCCGCTCAGTCTGGGATAAAGAAACACAACTCAGTAACGCCCTGAGTCCTAGTGATTATTTTAAAAGAGGGCCAATTCCGTGTATGAACATTTATTTTAGATGAGAAAGATGCAGTCATCTATACATTCGGATCTGTAATACGACACCAAAGAAGTGCATGGGCATTTACAGCACGCTCGGCAGGCAGAATAGTCAAGGAAGACAGTGGTGCATACGTCATGACCACGAGTAGCATGACAATGGAGGCGATGGCAGTGACCAAGGCATTCAAATGGTTAGAGTCACAAGACTACACCCACGCATGTATGCTGAGTGATCGATGAGCATGATAAAAAAGTGGAGGTAGGCTCTGTACGCATGCAATGGGTAGAGTCGTTACAGAAATCCAAAATACGTAAGGTCACCTTTGTCTATGTCCCTGGACATGCGTGAGTACGGGGAAATGAAAGAGAGGACAGGTTGGCTAGCTGCGCTGTCGTTGAGGACGGGCAACCAATGGGTCGAGCGGACATCATCAATGCCCTCCGAGATGTGGGAAGAGCACAGGACTTCGACAAACACAGATCCACGTCACTTCTTCGGATGATGGAAATGGGAGTTAAGATGGACACAGCCAGAAATGAGAAACTTGGTGGTTGTGTAAGAAGACTCATCAACCAACATAGAAACTGGAGTCGTCAGTCGCTGGACACTGAGGGAATTGCTGAAGAGGGGATCTGAACACCTATGGACGTGTTCGGAGTGCAATGATGATGACCCGCAAATAACTCAATAACATTTATGTATTCACTGAAATCGGGGACACAATCGGGGACAAATTTCTTTCGGGGACAACTTCTACACTTCGGGGACTGTCCTCGAAAATCAGGGACGAATGGTCACCCTAGCATAAGAATAAGCAAATTAAGACACCCATTAAACATTAAGATCAAAGATAAAGAAATAAAACAAGTAGAGGCATTCAAGCATATAGGCACAATGTTCACAGAAGATGGAAAACTAGACAGAGAAATTGACATGAGAATACAAAAAGCAAATGCTGTCACATACCAGCTTTCACCATTGCTAAGACATCCAAACATTTCAATGCCAGCTAAACAACAAATAATAAATAACATTTTCACACCAACTTTGTGCTATGAAAGTCAAACATGGACCCTTTCTAAATCCCATTTAAGAAAGATCAATACATGTGAGATGCGATGCTTGAGAAAAGTAACAAACAACACAAGAAGAGATAGAATACCAAATGAAACCATAAGAAAAAATGGTAGGAACTAAACCCAGCCAAAAATATATAGAGCAACAACAAACTTAAATGGTTTGGCCACCTGGTCAGAATGAACCCTTACCAACCACCATCAAGGGCGTTCTTCTCGAGAATGCATGGAAAAAGACCAAGAGGAAGACCCAGAAGCAGATGGATAGATGCAGTGACAGAGACATGTAACAACAAAGGAAAATCACTAATTCAGACAGTTCGAGCAGCTCAAGAACGACAAATGATTAAAAACCATGACATCTTTTAGGTATCAGTGAACAGAGAAAAGAAGAAGAAGAAGAAGAAGATTGATGATAGTTCATCTGTGTTTTCCTGCATCGTTTTTATCTGACTGCTGACGAGAACTATGTCATCAGCAAAGTCGAGGTCCTCCAAATGGTCTCCTTGTATCCATACGATTCCTTTATTACCGGTGCAGCATTTCTTCATTATGAAGTCCATAACAGCTCCAAATAACAAGGGCGATAAAATACATCCTTGTTTAACCCCAGATTCGCTACCATTGCTTCTGTCTTTTTGCTGTTAAGGCTGGGTCCTTTATTTTTGCTTTCTTTCACTATAGCGTCACGTTTCTTGTAAATAATTGTCAGTCTTAGTGATTAAGACTGTATCATCAGCTTTAGCAGTCGTAGACTAAGGTGGCTGGGTCATATAAGAAGAATGGCAAACTTTCGTATTCCCAAATACATATTGTATGGCGAACTTTTAAGGGCGGAAAGAGACGAAAGGGTAGACCAGTGCTCAGATACATGTATAAGGATGTTTCCAGGGCTTCCTTAAGTGAATAGTGAAATTCATTTGTAATATCTGGCTGCAGCTCGTAGTACAAGGAGGACAAGTATAGATCTGATTTTACCTCTATGGAACATTAGTCATCATCATCAAGTACCGGGTCTACTGACGTAGGTGATCATGTCTGTCCACAACTTTCGATCTCGGCAGCTATTTATCATTTCTGTTGATCTTCTGCCAAGCAATTCTCTTAAGCTGTCTGTTATTTTTTTCTCTTTGCTTCCTTCTATCTCTTCGTCCCTCAATTTTTCCAGTTGTTATAATATATTCCAGTTGTTCTCTTCTCATTACATGGCAAAAAATGATGATTGTTTCTTCCTAATGTTGGAAATTAGCTCTCTTTTGCTTTTACCTCTCTCAGAACATCTTCATTACTCTTCTTAGCTGTCCATGGTATTCTCAACATTCTTCTGTAAAACCACATTTCTACAGACTCCAGTGATTTTCTTGTCTGTTGTCCTATTGTCCATGATTCGCATCCGTATGTTAAGACTGGCTCTACGTAACATTTAAGAACTCTTTTTCTTGTTTCTATTGTCAAAAATGGATTGCATAGTATTTTCCTCATTTTTGGAAAGCTGCTTTTGCCTGAGCCATTCTGCATCTCACCTCTTTGTACATCTTCCGTCTGAGGTTAACAAAGTACCCAAATATTTAAATTCATTTACCTGTTTTAATATTGTTCCACTTGTCTTTATTTTGCGCTGAGGCGAACATTATAAAAAAAAAGTATTTAATGGCTGATTGAGGTTAACCTTGTACAGGGGGGGGGGGGGGTGTATAAATAATAATTTCGTTGTTTTGTTTGTCCACTTCCGTGCTCGTTGCTCGTTGTCCTTGCGTTTCGTCATAAGATTGAAGTCATAATGGTGGATCATCACAGTTTCACAAACGGTATTCTGAAGCTGTTGACAAACCTCAACAGCGTCACTGTTACCGGTAAAGTTGACACTAAAACTGATAAATTATTTCTTTGTATTTTTCTTTTCCAGGGCAAATCTCAGTCAAATTTCATTTGCAAGAAAGATGAAATGAATAGTATAGTGAGTGAAATTCATGAAATTGAGAAGTAATTTAGTAATAATAATAATAAATAAAATATTACTATTACTATACTATATATAATTTACTAGTATTACAATTTTATACGTCACTACTTACTTACTACACTACACAAAATAGGGTGACCATTTTTTTCGGTTTCCCATTGTTTAAGGGGACATTTGTCATATTTTTTACATTTCGGATGATTTTTTTTTGCTTATTTCTGAGACTGAGACTGTCCCACAAAATCGGGGACGAACGATACGATGATGATAATGATAATATATATGGTAATTTCCTAGTTTGATCAGATATATTATTTCAGTTTGGAAGAGTGATGTCCCCTAAAATATGTCTGCCAAAATACAGTGGTTCTACGCATTCTTGGCGTTGGGGTCATTACGCTGGCATGTGTCACTCACACTGGCGTTCGGAGGTAATTTGAGGTAATACAGACGTTGCATTGTGTTTCGTAAAGCTATTTCTAGATATTTTTTGTATTTATGTGTGTGTATGTGCATTTTAATTAATAGCCAAAGTTTGACAATCTTCCAACATTTGGCAGTAAATTACGGCGATTGCTAATCAACCGCACAATTCCCTTCGATCAGAAGATCATAATTAGGCCGAGTGGCGTCGTTTTTGTCACGCGTTATAATATATTTATAAATATTTAACACTAAAGCTAAACCTAACCCCTGGACCCAACGCCCAATCAACAGATACTCCGAAATGATTACATGCCAGCGTAATGACCCCAACGCCAAGAATGCGTAGAACCACTGTATTTTGGCAGACATATTTTAGGGGACATCACTCTTCCAAACTGAAATAATATATCTGATCAAACTAGGAAATTACCATATATATATATAATTATATATATTTATTTGTGTGTGTGTGTGTATAATATATTTATTTATATATATTTATATTTATAATATGTGTGGGTGGGTGTGTTACTGTGTGTGCACAAGAAATTTTGTAGATGCAAAAAAAAAAATAACTTAAAATTTCATAACTGTTTATATTTGCAGTTTGATTTTATTTTTGTTGATATTCACGGTACTTATGCATGCGATACACGCACTTAATGAAATTACAATAGCTAGTTTTGTTTCTCAACAAAAAAAAGAAGTTTAAAATTTAAAAAAAATTAAACAACATATAGATATCAATTGCAATATTAAAGTAATGTTTACAGTACCTTATTTCTACTGAAGAGGTTGTTGCCTCGACGTGGTACTTGTTTTTTGAGTTTATCTTTCTCAAGATCTCATGATTTGAAGCAAGTTTTTCACTGAAGCTTTCACACGATAAATTAATGTTAGTTTTTACTGCTAACATGGCTTGCACCGTACTCACATTAATCCGTGATTTCTCTTCGGACCAGACGTAGTTCATTCGAGAAAATAGTCTTTCTATGTTAGCATTGCTGCCAGGTAAGCACATAAAAAGTTCAAGAATTCTCTTCACATCAGCATGTGGTACATTATTTTCTTTCAATTACCTAAGTACTTAATTCTATTTTCTACATGGGGTTTTGTTACTGAACCACTCACATTCTTTTTGCAACAGATGGCCTCGCAAATAAATAAATTCATCAAAGAGCTCATCACGATTGACGTTTACAACTTCATGACAGAAGATGTCATCAAACAGGTTTGTGGGCTTACCAATATCAGCGTTGGTGAGGAGTGGATACCGGTGCCTACGTCATTCAAGGGGACTTTCTCGTGTATTGTCACACTCGACAGGAAAAGTAGGGAACAGAACCGGTCGTGGTCAATGGTGAGGTAAACTGTCTCATCTGCGATAACACCGATGAGAAAGATGCAGTCATCTATACAGACGGATCTGTAAGGTGACACCAAAGAAGTGCATGGGCATTTACAGCACGCTCGGCAGGCAGAATAGTCTACGAAGACAGTGGTGCATACGTCGTGACCACGAGTAGCATGACAATGGAGGCGATGGCAGTGACCAAGGCATTCAAATGGTTAGAGTCACAAGACTACACCCACGCATGTATACTGAGTGATTCGATGAGCATGATAAAAAAAGTGGAGGCGGGCTCTGTACGCATGCAATGGGTAGAGTCGTTGCAGAAATCCAAAATACGTAATGTCACCTTTGTCTATGTCCTTGGACATGCGGGAGTACGGGAAATGAAAGGGCGGACAGGTTGGCTGGCTGCGCTGTCGTTGAGGACGGGCAACCAATGGATCGGGCGGACATCATCAATGCCCTCCGAGATGTGGGAAGAGCACAGGACTTCGACAAACACAGATCCACGTCACTTCTTCGGATGATAGAAATGGGAGTTAAGTTGGGCACAGCCAGAAATTAGACACTTAGTGGCCGTGTAAGAAGACTTATCAACCAACATAGAACTGGAGTCGTCAGTCGCTGGATACTGAGGGAATTGCTGAGGAGGGGATCTGAGCACCTATGGACATGTTCGGAGTGCAATGATGATGACCCGCAAATAACTCAATAATTTCATGACACTTTGAAGATATCTGTTCTACTGCATTATCAAAATGTTTCCTTTCAGGCACAAAATCCAAGAGAAGGCAGCTCAGTTGTGACAAGTCCTTATTATGCTTTGTTCCAAGACTGCAAGTAATGTACAGCAGTATTATAGAATTCTTTACTTATTTGGAAATACCTTTCCATTTGGATGTCACCGCTTTCTACTAAATCAGTTAACAAACTCTTTACCATGTGTGGGATGAAATTTTCATCGCATAGAGTTTCTAATTTTATAATGAGATTGTTCACAGCTAGTGCTGATTCTGTTGCACTCTTGTCGTTGCCTTCAATCGCCTTAATTGTTTCATGGAAGAGTGATGTGTGGGAATGAGCAAAGCTGAGCCAAAGCTCTGATTCACTGTTTTCAAATTATTGTTTCAATATTGTAGGACAGTGTGTTTCTGACAAGAAGAAAGATCTCAGTGATTGATACAGTTTCAATATTTTTTCCAAGGCTGGAAGTAATTACAACCACCTTATATTCAAATAACCTAATAATTGCTTAAACTCCTGTCCAGCAAATTCACAAAAGTCTTTTAGGCATTCTACATCTAATTATCAAATGCTTTCAACAATTGTTGAGATATTATGTCGGACGTTTCTCCTGGGATATCTATGAAAGCAATCAGTTTGGTCTTTACTGGAGTTTCCAGCTCATAAGCCTGAAAATAACGAACTAAAATAGGAAGTAGCTTAACATGTTTATTATGAGATATATCGCAAGACAATGTTACGAAGCTGACATATTTGAGATCAATTTTTAGTTCATCAACAGCCCAAGAAGCAAAAACATTGGTAATTATGGATTCACTCTTTGTTCTTGCACAGGAAAATTGTTTCGTTGAAAATTTCTTTTGTAGAATTGTTATACAATCCATACTGCGGAAACTATGATTATGAAGTACAGTATGATATGCGAAGGTTCCTTCATGAACAGCTAGAGTGTATTTATCTTTTGAGGGTTCTGTTTTACAAAAATAATTTGTCACACACCCAGACTGAGACTTACAAAGCAGCGCATCCTTATGCTTTTTTGCCTGTAGATGATCAGTTATTGATGTCCTTCCACCACTTGCTATAGAAAAATTTGAACTACATAAATTACATTTCACTAGCATTCCATCCTCTAAAATTGCTTGTATAATAAATGGAAATTCAGCTTTCAGCGAATCACTAAAATGACACGTTTTTTTGGAAAGCATTGTTTTTATGCAACATACGTCCACTGATCACAAATAGAAAACACGACTGCACTGTACTGTCATTACACTCGGACTGATGTGAAAATTGGCCGGGAAAGATACTTTGGCGGGAGATGTCCAGAAAAGCAGGGGTGGGGGGAGAGAGAGTGTGTGTCTGCTTTTTTAAAACATTAAACCCATCCCAATAGAAGTTAGTGGCTGGAATAGTAGTGACGTAGCACCGTGCTTCAAGAGTTCAAAGAGCTATCTCCGACTTCTCATTTATCTTCCTGCTAATGCCGCTCAGTCTGGGATAAAGAAACACAACTCAGTAACATCCTGAGTCCTAGTGATTATTTCAAAAGAGGGCCAATTCCGTGTATAACATTTATTTATTCACTGAAATCGGGGACAACTTCTACACTTCGGGGACTGACCCCGAAAATCGGGTACGAATGGTCACCCTACTATACACACTATAACTTAAAATTGACATAGAAACAAAGTTGAATGCATTCAGAAATAAATGTATAAGGAAAATACTTGGTATAGCATGGAACGAATTCAAGACAAACGGTTCTGAGGAAATTAGAGAAATCGCCAATCAACCACTATCTCCAGTCTTCAGTAATAAAGAAAAGACGATGGTCATATGTTGGACATGTGATTAGGGGAGATAATAACTGAATAACTTGCAAAGCAAGTCCTCATGTGGGAAACAACAGGTAAGAGGACAAGAGGAAGACCCAGAGAGACACTGAGAAGAACATTTATGAAAGAGGTAAGAGCAGCAGGAATCGGCTTCCTCAATGAGATAGAGCTGCTTGCACAAAATAGAGACAAATGGCGAGATTTGATAAAATATCTTTAAAAGAATTAAAGACTGCTAGAACAAAAATTTAGATAAGAGGAGTATCTTGGTCTACGCCCTATGGGCTGGCTACGGCTCGAAAGGTCAAGGTGAGATGATAACTTAAAATTATTCAGATTAGGAATCATTTTCATTTTACTTTATAACAATCCCCAAACCCTAAACCAAGAATAAATATACATTGATTGTGTTAGTCATGAACATTGAATCAAAATACTAAATTGTATCACTACATATACAATTTTCAGCCTATCAAGAAAAACACTCTCTGCAAAATTGAAGATAAAAGACCATACACTCCCTATTGACCACAACCCAACATATCTTGGTGTCACCATGAATCACAGAATGACTTGGAAAAATCAGATAGACAGAGCAAGGAAAAAAGCCAGAAAACGAACAAATATTATGAAGAAATTGGCAGGAACGGACTGGGGGGCAGACAGCAATATTTTGAAAAGACTATACGTAGGAAGAGTCAGACCAGTTCTAGAGTATGGAGTCACAGCCTGGGCTATGGCTTCCAAATCACACCTTAGCTAAATTAACAAAACACAGAACCAAGCTGCCCGTATCATCACTGGTGCTATGAAATCTACACCTATCAAGACTCTAGAAACAGTAACAGGTTTACAACCCTTAGATGACAGACTGGTCACTAAAGTATTGCAACAAGCGGAGAAATATAGAAGGCCACTTAGCCACCCCATGCACCAAAGAATATCTGGTTCTGGAATTGTACGACTAAAGAGGAGCAACTTCGCTGCAATTGCCAATGAACTAACTACTGGAGACCCAGTACTTTCCCAAACAATATCGAAACCCTTGGGCCCATCTGATATGTCTCCTCATGGAAAACATAAAGTACCAGAATTTAAGGATTATATAACAGGAATCATGAAAAAGGCACCCAATCAGGCACAGAAAGAAAACACGTAGCAGAAAAACACATACACGATACCTACCCACAGGACTCTTGGTCCAAAATAAACACACAGATGGCTCTGCTACAAATGCCACCAGAAATAGGAGGAGGTGTGTTCTTGATGCTGAATAATCAGGACAAGATCATCAAGTCTATAGTTACTAGAAAATTCTCAAACAACTTTAAAGCAGAAACTGAGGCCCTCAGAGATGCTGCAACACTGGCTACTCAACACAAAAATAACATGCACAATAAATTAGTGATTCTGACTGATGCACTGTCAGTATCATCAGCTCTAAAAAGCCCCAAGAACAATGAACTAGATGACTTGAGAACTTCCCTAGACCAACTATGCAACAACTTCCAGAGAGTAGTCATTCAGTGGATACCATCACACTGTAATATACATGGGAATGAATGCGCAGACAAATTAGCTAAAGTGGGAAGGAGATTACCACAAGAGAACCATCCGCTCAGTTATGATGAAGCCAAATCCATCCTCAAATGTCAGTACCATGAAAAATGGAAACGAGAACACCCAAAGCATAACGAGAGAGACGGATATCACCAACTATCAAGGAGGGATCAAGTCATCATACTTCGCCTACGCACTGGCCACAATAGAATGAGAAATCACATGTTCACCAAATTCAAAGTAGGTACAACCAGCCTATGCCACTGTACACTGGACAATATGACTACAAAACATGTTCTACAGGATTGCCAGTACACAGACCTGAGAAGAGCAATGTGGTCCACGCCCACCTCCCTTGAGGAGAAACTATATGGGGCAATCAAATCACTTAAACAGACAGCTGACTTCATGAGAGAATCTGGAATCCTACTCTGATTGAGTCTTGTTCGCAGAGAGAGAGAGAGAGTATCCTCTGTTCATCAATCATTGATGAACACATCATCATAGAGTATTCAATAACTTATTCACTGTTACTGTAGTGTAGTCAAATGTAGACTGTAGTTATTGTCAACTGACGCCAACTAAGACTAAGGAGAGGTCACTTTCATTTATTTCCCTTAACAAGCACTTTACCCAATATTTATTATTATTATTTTATATTACAATACTAACAATTTTAATAGGCCTGATGGATTGGTTAGGATATAAGATTTTATTTAATAACAGTCTTTTACATCACTAACAATAATAATATATTATATTATATTATAATATTAGTAATACCAACAACTTTATAGTAGCTGGTTTTTTATAACTCTAACACTACTGAAACTTATGTACTCTTTAATGTGTACTCATCTGTACACTTTGCTTTAACGTTTGTAAAATTTTGCATATTTATCGACAATGGCAACCATCTGTAAAATTTCAAAAAGTTGTTTTGTTGGTGTTTTTTAATAGTGTTGACATTGCATTTAACATTGACATGAACTTGCTTATAAACATTCTACAGAGGAAACTAAAATACTATGGCCACATCAAAAGACACAGCAGGCTGGAAAGAACAATAATGGAAAGCATGGTTCCTGAATGACACAATAGGGGCAGACCAAGAATATGGTAGTTTCAAGACATCAAGGAGACCTTAACCATGACAACAGAAGTGGGAGATCTGGCTAGAGACAGAGATTCT
Source organism: Megaustenia siamemsis (assembly GCA_032433765.1). Taxonomy (NCBI): domain Eukaryota; kingdom Metazoa; phylum Mollusca; class Gastropoda; order Stylommatophora; family Ariophantidae; genus Megaustenia; species Megaustenia siamemsis. Next base: position 63,576,113 of record JAVIAB010000125.1, on the reverse strand, counting down.
TTATATGGACTGTGTTGAATGCAATGTTCTGTAAAGAACATACTATCTGATGATGAGTGTTGACTTTATCTAAAAAAGGGAGAGGCGATGGTTGAGCAATGACCTTGTGAATGTATTGGCTGATCGTAACTATTGTCACGATTGACAAGAAGAAACGCAAAATGAAATTTTAGTCACATATTGTATCTCGATCCTCTGGCCTGATAAAGACCACAATTCTGCAAAGAATTGTGAAAGAAAGGAGTAGGAGTAGTAGAAGACAGAGAAAGAGATGAAAAGATGATAATATCAGAGAAAGGACACGCCTCCTCAACTTGCATAGAACCAAAGATTGACTGAAGATAAAGAGGTCTATGAAGAAGGTTGATGAAGCCTGTCATTAGTGCCCCAATGACTCTCAGGGGTATGAGAAGAAGAAGAAGAATTCATTTGATATTAAAGTTTATTCTATCTATCTAACTGTCTGTCTGCCTGCTTGCTTGCCTGCCCTTTCGAAGACAGCACATAGGGCAGAACCACAATCTCAAAAACAAACCTTGCGTGCCAAAGTGGCACATATTGCAGAGATCACTGCTCTAAAATATATGGCACTGTTTCCATAACAATACTTTTTACAATGACAGCTTGTCAAGCCATTGATCAACTTCCTTAGTCGCCTCTTACGACATGCCTGGAAGGTCACAGTGTCACTATTCTTTTCTTCCCTCATAATGAGACCCCGGTAACACACAGGAATTTAAAGTTAACAGTTGTCAAATGCACCCATTAGTAAGTTTGTGAGAATGTAAATATAAATAAAGCATGATTGTGACTAATGTATTTGAAGCTATCTTGTTTACCAATCACACAATTATTTTCTAACATAAGTATGTTTTTTTTTCAATAAAACATTTTGTATGCATTATTGCATTCAATATTCTGCTTGTGGAAGGCTGGAATCAGGCCATCATTGTACTGATGTAGTACTCAGTCATGTAGGAAGCTTGGATGCCAACATTTTAGACAAAAGATTTAGACCAGTTATAGAACTACAGATCAGTGACTCTCACATGAGCTCCCAGAATTTATGCATGTGTACTGACTACTGTCATTTCTAAAACAATTAGCAGAAAATACAACAGAACATAATCAAAATCTCTATAAATAACTTTTAAAGATCAAGAAAAAATTATTCAACTCAGTAAACTGGGAAGAATTATGATACTACCAACATGTAACCAACCTATGTAAAAGCTTACATCAATAGCAGCTGCACAGTCAGAACAGCTTGCTGCACAAACCACTTTGAGGTTAGAACAGGAATAAGACAAGGGGGCATACAATCACTTTTGTTGCTTTTTACTTACTTTAACTACATATGTACATTAAGGGAGTAAAGACATCAAGATGCAACAAAATGCATAGAGATGCAAAGCTGATGGTAATGACGATATTAAAAAAAAGAAGAAAAAAAAGTGGTATGGTAACAGCTTTACGTGGTAATTAATAAAACAAAAGTCGACGTTTCGACCAAGTTGACCTTCAGCTGAACAACAAACAACAACACAAAAATATATATAAGGATATGTACACAAATCTAACTACATGGCGATAATATGCTAGATACTCAAGAAAGGAAATAAAAAAAGGTCACTTCCCTGTGGTCCAGAGCAGGGTCAGTTTCTGAAAGAACTAAAATTAGGCGGGATGACCAACTATATATCTCACTGACCAGGCAGTCAGGTGGGAGGATGGAGGGTTCTAAAGATATGGGGAGGTGGGTACAAGATACATATAAACTGTGTGTGTGCACAACGACCAGATGTGTAAACAAAAAGCATGTGTACCTAACCATACATGCGTGCAGGCATAAATCCATAAATATTACCACAAAGCACACAAAAGAAAACCCGAAGGTATCTAAATGTGCCAATGCATATGCAGATAAATATACATACATGAATAGGTTCGGTAGTGCATGGGAGTAAAAAATGTGTTGTAGGTGTCCTATGTGTATGAGAGTGATATGTTTATGCCATGGGGGGGCAGCGAACCCAACTCTGCAATGAGGCGAACTGGCTGCAATTGCTGGAGTGACATGAGACAGTGCCTGTAACTTGCATGTCAAGTTTACCACTATGGCCGGGAGAGTTTAAATGGGCAGACACCGGGCTGCCAGTCTTCTGCTCAACATCACGAAGATGCTCACAAAATCTGTCACTCAGGCATCGTCCAGGCTCACTCACATACGTCATCTGGCAATGCTTACATATTATGGCGCAGATGATATTCCGTGACACACAAGTAAATCCCTCTTTGATCTCGAATCACCTATTAGGGAACAAGACCGAATCGGTGCAGAACACGTAATCACAAGTTCTGCAAACTCTCGACGTCCACAGCGGACAGTACCAAGGTGTATGTGGTTTGAGCAGGGGAGGTGGCTCGTGACAAGAATGTCTATCAGACTCCTGTTGCATTTGAAGGCTACCAAAGGAGGATCATTGAAAAGTAGGCGGGTAGTGGGATCAGAGGGGAGAATGGAGCGGTACCGGTTGAGGATTCTCACCACAGCCAAGTTGTGAGGATGGTAGGTGAGGGTAAATATGGTCCTATTAGAGGAACAGCGGTTGGATGGGGTGAGTGCCACAGGACAGGAAATATCAAGAGCTCGCTGGAAGGCAGATTGAAGAACCGAGTCAGGATAGAGACGACGCTTAAAGAATCTTAACATCAGGTGGGCCTGTTGGAGAAAATCTTGATCATCCTGGCAGATACGACGAAGTCATTTTAATTGAGAATATGGAATCGAATCTCTGCATTGAGATGAATGAGACGAGGTGTAGAGCAGTGGGTGTCTGTGGGTTTATAGAAGACAGAAGTGTGGAGGCTGGAGGTACCAAGGGAGATGATCAGATCAAGAAAGGTGACGGACGAGGTAGAGATATGAGATGTAAACTTGATGGATTTATGAAAGTTGCCAATGTAGTCGATGAATCTGGAAATGTCATCTTCCGGCAAGTCAGTCAGTCCAAAATCGTCATTGATGTACCGGAGGTATTTAAGGGGAAGGTGACCACAGTACGAGTTCAGTATTTGATGTTCAAGGTAACCCATGAACAAGCAAGCATAACTAGGACCCATCTTGGTTCCCATAGCTACACCACTGACTTGGTCATAGAACTGACCATTGAATTCGAAAGTATTGAGGTTGAGAACAAGTTCAGTGAGGCGGAGGAGAGTAGAAGTATCCACAGTATCTTGTACCCACCTCTCCATATCTTTAGAACCTTTCCGTCCTCCCACCTGACTACCTGGTCAGTGAGATATATAGTTGGTCATCCCGCCTAATTTTAGTTCTTTCAGAAGCTGACCACGCTGTGGACCACATGGAAGTGACCTTTTTTTATTTCCTTTCTCGAGTATCTAGCATATTATCACCATGTAGTTAGATTTGTGTACATATCCTTATATATATATATATTTTTGTGTTGTTGTTTGTTGTTCCAGCTGAAGGCCTACTTGGCCGAAATGTCGACTTTTGTTTTGTTAATTATCACGTAAAGCTGTTACCATACCACTTTTTTCTTCTTTTTTTTAATATCATATGTACATTAACCAATTCATTTGAGACAGGAGATTAACGAGCTTCAATTTATAGTATAAAAGGAGGTATTTTGCGTCAGTGTAATAAATGTGGATATCATGTGGGTGTTGATGAAATAAGAGTATCTGTTGGATATTTAATAACATCTATGATTATGACATTACTTGATCCCCTGTAATTTGTTGTTACGGTATACATCCACTGTTAAAGATGCTTTCGTATTTGTTATTCATGATGATGATTAAATACTCTTCAGAGTGATATAGTCTGAAGCTTTCATCTATGACGTGATAAGGTTTAAACGTTCATCTTTACTGGTTTGCATTGTGTTTATTTATAATGATTATAGTTCTGGCACATAATTGTGGCTATTGCTCTTAAGAACGAAGTTGATTGTACAGCGGAGTATTCTTGCATGTATTCATACACATGGTAGCATATTCAGCTTTACTGGTTGTTCAAGAACCAGTCCAATGAGCACCTTACAATGATTTATCATGGCTTCAGATTTATCTTAGAATCATCTCCCATTGGTCAGGTCTATTACCATTATGTCTTCAATAACATTAAAAGATTTTTACTATCAGATCTGGATTTTAATACCGAGTTCATTTGTAAGTAGCTGGCATTCCTTTCCATATTCCAAATGTTAAGTAATTTGTTAAACTCAATCTTAAATCACTCATATTTCTTCTTCCTTTCATGTTTGTTATCAATACACTGACATAATGCCTTGGGTGAATAACAACACAAACGAACATTTTGGAGTCTTCTAGTAGAACATCAAAAGTATTTAATTATGTGTGCATATTACTTTAACAATACCAAAGGTTCATGCTACCTGGCATTCTACATGACCACTTTCCACTTATTGAAACAATCACATTTGAACTGCTAGCTCTCATAATAATTAATTCTGTGTCTAAATCTAGCTATTAATATATTTGACAATTCATATTTAAATTAAAGCACTATCTTCATATTATTTGTCCAGACAGAGGAAGCAATGTCAGTTCCATTCTTTTTAGGACATAGCAGAAGGAAAACCCCATCTCTCAAAGTCTGCACATGAATTGCTAGGACCATGTGTCTTTGATGAAATTATCAACCTCACAAAAGTAGAAAACACAAGGAAAAGGGCCCTCATCAACAAGAAGCTGGAATTGTATTCCCAAACAATTATTGAATGCCAATCTTAGGAACGGAAAGAAATCAGAGGACAGTCCAATCCTGAGATATAGGAATATTTGAAGAGCTTCCTTGAGTGAAGTCTTTATCAGAGAAAGAAACTGGAAAAGTCTGGCTTAGGATCAGAACAAAAATTAAAAAAAAAATGGCACAGCAACCAACATTCAAGGCAGCGTTGATATCAAATTCAGAAGACAAAAAGCAAATGATAAAGGAGATGAGGCCAGGTACCCTGCAAACATCCTTATATTTCAACACTGGTCTGTCATTTGGTCTCTTTCCATCCTTAAGTTTGCCATACAATATTTGTTTGGGAGTACAAATGTTTGCCATTCTTCTTGCATACCCAGCCATCTTAGTCTACTCCTAAGTGTTGCCATGATGGATGGGAGTTTCGCTCATTGGAAGACATTAGAGTTGGTTACTTTATCCTGCCATTTAATATTCATGATCTTTCAAAGCCAATGCACATGGACATGTTTAACCATTTTTCCTTCCCTGCATAGGTAGTCCAAGTTTCTGATCCGTATAGAATTTTGATAAGTACACAACTTTGGTAAATTTGAATCTTAGTCCTGAGTGTTAATTAGGTGTTGGCCCATGCTCTATCAAATTTACCAAGTATACCAAATGTGGAAGCTACCTTTCTGATTCTGGAATTTATTTCTTCTTCAAGGGAGACAGACTTGTCATTTACTGAGATCTTATGCAGCAGTTTTGAAGTAGAAATAACTGCCATAAAAACAGCAGTGTACCATCTGATTACTGTTTTTGATACCATACCATCAAAGAAAAGTAATATTTATAGATTTCAAATCAGCTTTGCAGGCTCTAGAAAGTAACATAATTAAACTAGAACTCACATAGCTCATCATTGGTTTAGATAACCTCATTAACACACATGGCTTAAGGTTAGTGATGCAGTGCATCCCAGGACACTCCAACACATCAGGAAATGATAAGGTATATACATTGGCTAAGAGAGGATCCAGATAGACACAAATTTACATCGCCATCTCTTTAAACACAGCCAAACAAATCAGAAACTCCAACAGGTGAAAAGATTGGCTGAATGCATGAGCCATGGAAAAACAGGGAGAGAACTTTTTAAATATATGTCAATGTCAAGCCCCCATGACAATATTAACAACCTAAAAAGAAATGACCAAACCACTGATCCTTCTATGGTCAGCTACGATGAAGCCAAATCTATCATCAAAGGCCAGTACCACGAAAAATGGAAACAAGAACACCCAAAATATAACGAGAGGGATGAATACCTCCAACTATCAAGGAGGGATCAAGTCATCATACTTCGCCTACGTACTGGCCACAACAGAATGAGAAACCACATGTTCACCAAACTCAGAATAGGAACAACCAGCCTATGCCACTGTACCCTGGATAACATGACAACAAAACATGTTCTACAGGACTGCCCCCAGTACACAGACCTGAGAAGAGCAATGTGGTCCACGCCCACCTCCCTGGAAGAGAAACTATATGGGGCAATCGAATCACTTAAACAGACAGCTGCTTTCATAAGAGAATCTGGAATCCTAGTCTGGATGAGCCATGATCGCAGAAGAAGAAGTAGCTCTGTGACCTTCAAGGCATGTCGTAAAAGGCTACTAAGGAGGTTGGTTGATGGCTTGACAAGCTGTCATAGTAAAAAAGTATTGTTATGGAAACAGAGCCATAGATTTTAGAAGCAGTGATATCTGCAATATGTTCCATTTTGGCACGCAAGATTTCTGTTTTTGAAATTGTGATTCTGCCCTCTGTGCCGTCATCGGCTCTAAAGGACAATAGATAGATAGAATTTGAAAAGTGTGAACATATCTTGCACTGAAAGATGCATCATTAATGTCTACTTGATTTTATTAATGACGATAAAGCAACTTAATTTTGCAAAAGTCAGTAAAATTTCAGTAAATCCATGACAAATTTACTACTTGAGTAAATTAATTTGTCTTTTATACATCTGCACACTGTACACTTTTTATTATTTACATATTTTTTTCCAAGTTGACAATCCTATTTGCTTGCTGAATTTACACATTTGAATGCTTGTCAGCATTCACCTGATGACTAATGAAGTAGATCTCTTTGTCATGCACCCTTAAATGGATTTTAAGTTGACATGTATGTGTAATGTTGTGGTTTGCAGTAGAACTGTGTTAGATGCACTTTTTGGCCCTTGAGTGCCAGGTTCCCCATGATTAAAATATGGTAAAGCCACAGGACCAGATGAGATTCCTTCAGAAGCCATCAAAGCAGATATTAACACCTCTACCATAATGTTACATAATCTACTAGATAAGAAATATGGGAAGGGAAAGAAATACCTTAAGACTGGAAAGAAGGTTATATGATCAAACTACCAAAGAAAGGAAGTTTACAAGAGTGCACAAATTATAGGGAAATTATGCTGCTATTAGTACCAGGAAAAATATTAAGCAGAATCATTCTATCTGAAAGACAAATTAATTTCTATCTATCAATTGACCTTTTGAGCTGTGGCCAGCCCATAGGGCATAGACCCAGATACTCTTTCTCTTTTTCTAAATTTTCTTTCTAGCAGCCTCAATCCTTGCGAAGATATCTTATCAAATCTCAACATTTGTCTCTTTTCTGTGCAAGCCTCTCAATCTCATCGAGGAAGCCGATTCCTGCTGCCTTTGCCTCTCTAATCAATGTTCTTCTCTGTGCCTCTCTGAGAATCATCCTGGAGAGACTATGGTTATGGTTATGGAAGGCCCTGGTATCACTGCAAATGAATTAAAATCCATAATTGCTCAACCGCTCGTGCCAGTGGAATCATCCAAATTACTAACTCATCTCCCAAAACAAAGAAAGGTAGCTGTAGTCCCCATCATAGCAGTCTCAGCACATGCCAAAAGACATAAGGTGAAACCGCACAGAAAGTGAACACAGCCGACTATTCCTTGTCATACGATATGATTCGCCGTAAACAATTGGAATATTGAAACATGATGGAGAGACTAAAAGAGACCATAGAGAAACATTTGAGAGATAAACAAGCAGATTTTAGGAAAAACAGATCATCTGTCTATCTATTGACCTTTTGAGCCGTAGCCAGCCTATAGGGCGTAGACCAAAATACTCATTCTCTTATCTAAATTTTTAGTCTAGCAGTTTTTAATTCTTTTAAAGATATTTTATCATATCTCGCCATTTGTCTCTGTTCTGTGCAAGCAGCTCTATCTCATTGAGGGAGCCGATTCCTGCTGCTCTTGCCTCTCTCATCAATGTTCTTCTCAGTGTCTCTCTGGATCTTCCTCTTACCTGTTTCCCACATGAGGGTTTGCCTTGCTATTCGGTTATTATCTCTTCTCATCACATGTCCAACATATGACCATCATCTTTTCTTTATTACTGAAGATATTAATGGTTAACAGATCATGTACTAATAAAAAAACAACCTTACATATAATAGTTGAACAAATCTTAGAGCTAAAGTCCCTCCTTATATCGGATTCAATGATTATGAAAAAGCATTTGATAGTTTAGACAGAGGAATGCTTTGGAAGAAGCTGGGTCATTACAGAACTCCCATAAAGTTAATTAATCGGGTAAAAAAACCTTGTAAGAATGAATGAAATGTAGTGTTGTGCATGAAGGACAGCTTACAGAAGCATTTGAAGTAAGAACAGGAGTAAGGCAGGGATGCCTTCTATCTCCATTTCTCTTTATGCTGGCTGTAGATTGGATTATAAAAATAACTCAGAACAACAGAAATGGAATCCAGTGGTCACTGACCAAGCAACTTGATAAGACTGCTGATGACACAGCGTTGAATATTCTGTGTAGAGGCAGGATGTAAATGGCTACACAGAATATTCAATGCAGTATGGATACAACAGCAAGTCCCAGACGATTGGAAACAGTCCATTATATTACCAATATGGAAAAAGAAGGGCAGCAGAAGAGACTGCAACCAATTTAGAGGAATATCGCTATTAAGCCGCACAGGGAAGTTATATGCCAAGATAGTTGAAAAAAGATTGAGACCAATTATAGACCCACAACTAAGCGATGCTCAGATGGGCTTCAGGGGGAACAGAGGTTGCACAGATGCCCTATTTATCATAAAACAACAAGCAGAGAAAACAATAGAGCACAATGAAACACTATATACAGCTTTTATTGACCAAGAAAAGGCGTTCGATAGGGTGGACAGGGAACAACTGTGGTCCATATTGCCCTTCTACGGAGTGAGTCACCACCTAGTAGAGATATGCAAGAGCCTCTATGAAAGTAGTCGCACTACAGTAAGATCTTCAGCAGGCTACTCTAAACATTTCACCATTAACTCCGGAGTAAGACAAGGCTGCGTGCTTTCCCCTTTACTTTTCATCACATATATGGACAATATATGCAAATTAGCATGCCCAATCAAAGGAAATATACCGACACGGATGATAACAAGTGATAACAGAAAAGAGAACGAAATATACGTACCAGAAAACAACAGAAGTGAGGAAAAAGTAAATGAAATACTATTTGCAGTCGACCAAGTTCTGATACATGAAACAACTGAGGACCTACAAGAACATATCAAAAGGCTAAACAACACTTGTAAACAATACAACATGAAGAGCAACATAAACAAAACCGAAGTAATGGCAATAGTGAGAAAGAAAGAAAAAACTAAACATCATAATAGATAATACGACTTTGAAGCAAGTAGACAATTTTGACTATCTGGTTAGCATGTTAAAACAAGACAATAGCCAAGAGACCGAGATAGATATAAAGTGTAACAAAGCATGCAAAGTTATAGGCCAAGTATCAACACTATTGAAAAACAAAGCAATAACTACGGAAGCAAAAAGGGCAATATACAAATCAATTTTTCTACCAACTCTGTGTTATCAGTGCCAGAATTGGACGCTGGACTCTAGAACAATAAGAAAGATAACGACCACCGAAATGAAATGTGTCAGCAGAATGACAGGAAACAGCTTAAGGGACAGAGTAAGAAACACTGACCTGAGGAAGAAACTCGAAATTGAACCAGCCATCGAATACATAAAGAAACAACAAATAAATTGGTTCGGCCACATAACAAGACAAAAAGAACTAACAATGACTCAATAAGCCATAAACGAACGCTACAAAAACACAAGAAGAAGAATGTTCAGTCAGTCTTGACTGTGAAACATGAAGAACAACAAAAATGACAATCATGAAGGTACATACCTTCATTAATGAATACTTGCGCAGAATAAAAAGGTGGAAATGGCTGGACAAAAACCACTAACGTAAAATTATGGAAAAGTACCAGTGAAATACCAGTGGAAAAAAAAAGAGATGTAATGAAGACAATGGCACTGGATAGGAAACACATTGCAGAAGCCAACTGAGAGTTGGCCCTTTTTTAGAATTCCTAGGGGAAAAGACAACGAGAAAGACCAAAATATTCTTGGAGAAGACAGGTGAAAGCAGAGATGAAAATGATAGAGAAGACATGGAATGATCTTAAAAGAATGGCAAGAAACAGAATGGCTTGGAAAGTGTTTGTTGAAGACCTATGCTCCACAGGGAGTTGAAAGGAAGAAGAAGAAGTGGGATATTCAACTCTGATATATCACAAAGAAGCCTGTGTAAGACATGTAATCAAATGTACCCTAACATAACAATACAACATAATTATCATGGCATGTGGAGATCACAGACTAACCAGTCATGTCAAGCAAGTAGGAGTTGAAGAGGAAAGGCAATCTGGTACTCCAAAATGCTTTTCAGAGGTCAAATAAAATGTTTTGGAAAGTGTTACACTATTATTTTTAAAATATTATCTTGTAAAATAATATTCTATTTGTCAGATGCAATAGAACGAGGCTGCCAGCCTTTCTTTGTAGAGAACAAGCAAGTTGGACTCATAAGGTCTGATTTCTGGTCTCATTTAAAGGAGTATAGTGATGTATTTTTAGTGAAAGACTCAGATAAAAATAAATATGAGAATGTCAAAACACATGGAGTTCATCTATCTCCTGACTACAAGACATACCAAGAACGTACATCAGCAGTCAATGCTGTGTTGGAAGATTTGAGACGAAAAGATGTCATTCTGGCTTTAAGAGGATGGAGGCATGAGGTGAGTACAATTTGATAAGCTTAGGTAACAATATTTTATATATCTAGATGTAACAGAAATCATGATTGATTCATTCACTTAAGGTGCTCACTGGAATCTTAGTAATTCAGAAGAATAGTTATTGTTTGTTTGAATTACATAATCTGATGCTTTTCAGTTTTTCAAATAGTGTATACTTTGGCTGTATGGTTTCTAATTTTCCATCGTTAGAAGACTCTTCATTCTGAGCAATCGTGTAGTTTTTTTTAGACTGGAAAACAAATACATATTTTCTAGATAAAAATTTGTAGTAGAAAAATAAATAATTCATAAAATACAAATGTTTCTGATATATTTTAATAACCATTGCACCTGATTGAAAACTTCACTAAGAGGGACCGACTGAAGGGAAAGTGCGAAAAAAACGGAAGTTGGACAGATTTATTTACTTATGAGTGCTTTGGATTATTTTTGGCAACATAGTTGGACATATAAATGCTTGCTAGAGTATATATCAAGGCAAGAAGCAGATGGTGGAGATTAATTGCAACTATACTTTGGTTCTGACACAGTGATTTATACATTTTTATTTTAATCTTCTTCGTTAAATCATTAGTTCCCACCTATCATAACCTGGGTCATAAAAAATGTTAAACTGATAGATTATTTCTTGATTTTTTATCCTTCTCACGCTGTTAGACGCTGCATAAGGCTCATGGTGTTTTTGACTACCCATCTCTATTCTGGCTAGAGGTTCGATCTTATCTAATGGGTCTATGCCTGCCAATTTTGCTTCTCTTATAAGTGTTCTTTTTAGTGTTTCTATAGGTTCTCTTTTTCTGTATCCTAATGTTTCCCATAGAAGAGCCTGTTTTGGAATTTTCTTGTTGTCTCTTCTCAGTACATGTTTGACATATGTCCATCTTCATTCCATAATTGTAGATGAGATCATTGGTTGCATGGCCATTTCTCATATTTCAAAATTAGTCTTGAACTCATTCCTTTGTACACAGTGTATTTTTATCAGGCATTTGTCTTCAGAAGCATTTAGTTTTTTCTTAATGGTGTTCTTGCAATGTTTATTGAAGGCTCATTGTGTAGTGTTTTGAACTTTCTGCCTTATCACATGGCCAAACCATTTTATCTGTTGTTTCTTTATATATTTTATGGCGGAGGTTATTCCTAACTTTTTTCACAGTTCTTCATTTCTGATTTTATCTCTCAGGCTGTTTTCTCTCTTTCATCTAACACATTTCATCTCGATGGTGGTTATATTTCTTATTGTACTTGCATCTAGGGTCTAGGACAGGCATTGGTAGCATAACGTTAGAATAAAGATTGTATTGTAGAATCTTGCCTCTAGAGTTATTTCCTTGTTGGACAATAGTGGTGATAGTTGTTACATTTCATGCTACCTGGAATTCCAATTCTGATTTCAACCCAAATTACTCAGACGTATATCAGTATATCTATCTATCTATCTATCTATCTATCTATCTATCTATCTATCTATCTATCTATCTATCTATCTATCTATCTATCTATCTATCTATCTATCTATCTATCTATCTATCTATCTATCTATCTATCTATCTATCTATCTATCCATCCATCCATCCATCCATCCATCCATCCATCCATCCATCCATCCATCCATCCATCCATCCATCCATCCATCCATCCATCCATCCATCCATCCATCCATCCATCCATCCATCCATCCATCCATCCATCCATCCATCCATCTATCTATCTATCTATCTATTGTCCTTTCGAACCGAAGATGGCACATAGGGCAGAACCACAAACTCAAAAGTAGAAACCTTGCGTGCCAAAATGGCACATATTGCAAAGATCACTGCTTGCAAAATCTATGGTATATCAGTATATACAAACATAATTTTCACCTGCATTAATCAGTAGGTTATAATAAACAACTTTTAGCGTAAACAGCTATGCAACCACCCTTCAGTCAGTCAACTGTTACACTTTCATTTCTTTAAAGGTGATTTCCATATGTTTTGCAATAGGCACCATTTCTTGTGCTTTCTGTACGCTGTATTTTTTCTTTCTTATATAGGTAATTGTATTTTTTTTTTTCAGTTTTTAACCCTTTTTTATTTAAAGATAAATTAATTGATCAGTACAATCATACATGACCGTTCCAATATATAAAACAATGAGTCAGACAAGATTGTGTTCTGTTGCCTGATTTGTTCTTACTTTAAAGTGAAAATGTTATGAGATAAAAAAAATTAATTAAAATCAGTGGTCACAACATAAACAATCTGTGATATGCAGATAATACAGTCTTAAAAGCAGATATAAAGAATGAACTATAAGAAATGATAGACTTTACAATAAAAAAAAGCAAGATGAAAGCTCTCAGCCTAAACAGTAAGAAAACAGAAGTAATCTATCTATCTATTGACCTTTCGAGCTGTAGCCAGCCCGTAGGGTGTAGACCAAAATACTCCTTCTCTTATCTGAATTTTTGTTCTAGCAGTTTTCAATTCTTTTAAAGATATTTTATCAAATCTCGCCATTTGTCTGTGTTCTGTGCAAGCAGCTCTATCTCATTGAGGGAGCCGATTCCTGCTGCTTTTGCCTCTCTCAGCAATGTTCTTCTCAGTGTCTCTCTGGATCTTCCTCTTTTTCTCTTACCTCTTGTTTCCCACATGAGAGCTTGCTTTGCTATTCGGTTATTATCTCTTCTCATCATATGTCCAACATATGACCATCATCTTTTCTTTATTACTGAAGATATTAGTAGATATTATTTGAATTCGTCCCACGCTATACCAAGTATTTTCCTTAGACATTTATTTTCAAATGCGTTCAACTTTGTTTCTATATTTCTTATTGTTTTCCAGCTTTCACACGCATACGTAAGGGTTGATAGTACATTTGATTTGAATAGTCTAAGTTTTGTGTTTGTGCTGATGAGTTTTGATTTCCACAACTTTTCAAGGCTTCTGAAAGACATTGCTGCTTTAGCTATTCTGATTCTAATTTCTTTGCTTGTATCCCCTTCTTGATCAATGTGACTTCCAAGATAGATAAAGTGATCGATCTCTTCCACTGGTTTGTTTTCCATGTATATTTTGTCATCTGTTGGAATTAAGCTTTTCATGACTTTAGTCTTTTCATGATTGATCTCAAGCCCAGTTTTTCTGGCTATTCATGATAGTTCATTTGTGTTTTCCTGCATCATTTTTATCTGACTGCTGATGAGAACTATGTCATCAGCAAAGTCGAGGTCCTCCAAATGGTCTCCTTGAATCCATTCGATGCCTTTATTACCAGTGCAGCATTTCTTCATTATGAAGTCCATAACAACTCCAAATAACAAGGGTGATGAAATACATCCTTGTTTAACCCCAGTTTCTATTGGGAAACATTCACTCAGTCCTTCCTCTGTTCGAACTGCACATGTGTAACCATCATACATGTCTTTAATAATATTTATGATTTTTGATGGTAAGCCATATTGCTTCAGAATTTTCCACAAAGAATCTCGATGAATACTGTCAAATGCATTTTTGAAGTCGATGAAGTTAAGTACAAAAGGTTTTTGCTTCTTAATGTGTTCCTCAATATAAGTCGTAGAGTAAAAATGTGGTCAAGGCAGCTTCTCCTTTTTTCTAAACCCAGCCTGTTCTTCACGCATTACTGTATCTATTGAATCCTTTATTCTATTTAGAATGATTTTGCAGAATAACTTTGAGGCAACTGACAAAAGTGTCACGCCTCTCCAGTTGCTACAATCTCTAAGATTGCTCCTTTTTTGAAATCTTAACAATGATTCCTTTTTTCCATTTATGAGGCGCCTTCTCTGCTTTCCAAATGATGTTGAACATTTTCTGGAGATGTATTAAATTATGGCTATCAATTGCCTTGAGTATCTCAGCTGTTAACTTATCCTCTCCAGCAGCCTTGTTATTGGCCATACGCTCTAAGGTGGTTTCTATTTCGCTCAAGGTGAAGTCATCTAAATTTACACCTAATTCTGCTGCTGGTGCTTCAGCTTCAAAATCTATTAAACTGTGGGGTAGTGGATGGTTAAGAATTTCTTTGAAGTGTTCCGCCCAACGGGCTTTTATATCTGCGCTTGTAGTTAGCATTAATCGAGATTTGTCTAGAATTGGTGTTCCACTGGATGTATAGGTGATTGTCAGCATCTTTTGTACAGTATAGAGACTTCTGCTGTCTCCTGTAATTGCAGCTGTCTCTGCTTTCTCTGCCAAATTGTCTATATAAGCTGTTGTATCTCTTCTTGCTGAACTTTTAACTTTGTTGTCTAATTCTTTGTATGTTGCTTTTGCCAGGACCTTTCCAAGATCTGTCTTTACATTAGTCATGGCTCTCTTCGCTTCTCTTCTTTCTTTGATGTATTTCCATGTAGTGTCTGAAATCCAAGCTCATTTTTCCATTTTCTTCAGTCCGGCACTTGATTCTGCTGCTGTCATTAGTATTTTGCTCTGTGAGTCCCACATTTCATTGATATCTAAGTCTATTTCACCGAGTGCTGCATAACAATTACTTTGCTCTATGTTAAATTTTTTCTTGATGGCTTCACCTTTCAGTTTACGACTATCAATTTTATGTGTAGTTGATCTCTTCTGTTGGCATTTAAATTTTAATCTTATTTTTTCCAATGCACAGGTTGTGGTCACTATTAACATCAGCACCTCTGCATGCTCTTACATCTATTAATGATGATCTGAATTGTTGTTTAATACATAGGTGGTCAATTTGATTTGAAATTCTATCATCAGGAGATATCCATGTTGTTTTGTGAATATTTTTGTCTGGAAATAATGTCCCACCTATAACTAAATTTTCTATTAAACATAATTCTATTAATCTTTCTCCATTCTGACTTGTAGTATCACAGCCTTCTCTCTCCATTACATGTTCCACTCCTGCGTTGTCTTTTCCCACTTTGGCATTGAAATCTCCCATTACAATTAAAAGGTCGTGTTTTGGTATTTTGTTATAAGTTGTTGTAGTTGGTTATAAAAATCGTCCTTAACTTCATCATCAGCTTTGTTTGTAGGCACATAGCATTGAACAATTGAAAGTCTTCCATGTTTTGTTTTGTAGCGTGTTCGTATCAGACGGCTATTTACCGGTTCCCTTCTAATAAACTTCTTGCAGCTATGTCTGTCATCATTATGCCTACTCCTTCACAGTGTTTTCCATTTTCCCTTCCAGAAAAAACTATTATTTTATTATCAACAGAATTTTTACCTGTCCCAAGCCAGCGCATTTCGCTTAATCCTTAAATATCTAGATCGTATCTATCCATCTGGCTCGCAACTTGTGCTTGTTTAGTTGGCGCAGCCATTGTTCGCACATTCCAGCATATATAATTTTCCAGAAATTCCAGAAGTAATGGTCATATTAAAAAAAAAAAAAAAAAAAAAAAAAAAAACCATCACATGCAATATAAAAATAAGTGGGACAAATCTGAAACAAATGCAGAGCCTCATATACTTGGGCATAATAGTAACATCAAGCAGAAAATGCACCACAGAAATCTCTCTCTTTCTGCGATCAAGACTCAATCAGAGTAGGATTCCAGACTCTCTTATGGTCAGCTGTCTGTTTAAGCGATTCGATTGCCCCATATAGTTTCTCTTCCAGGTAGGTGGGTGTGGACCACATTGCTCTTCTCAGGTCTGTGTAATGGGAGCAATCCTATAGAACATGTTTTGTAGTCATATTGTACAGTGGCATAGGCTGGTTGTACCTATTTTTAATTTGATGAACATGTGATTTCTCATTCTATTGTGGCCAGTGCGTAGGCGAAGTATGATGACTTGATCCCTCCTTGATAGTTGGTGATATCCGTCTCTCTCGTTATGCTTTGGGTGTTCTCGTTTCCATTTTTCATGGTACTGACATTTGAGGATGGATTTGGCTTCATCATAACTGAGCGGATGTTCTGCTTAATAAGTATGAGAATTCCAACCTTTTGACCTTCCCTGTTCTGTCTGATTTTTAGAGCTGATAGTACTGACAGAGCATCAGTCAGAATCATCAATTTATTGTGCATGTTATTTTGTGTTGAATAGCCAGTGTTGCAGCATCTCTGTGGGCCTCAGTTTCTGCTTTAAAGTTGTTTGAGAATTTCCCAGTAGCTATTGACTTGGTGATCTCGTCCTGGTTATTCAGCATCAAGAACACACCACCCCCTCCATTTCTGGTGGCATTTGTAGCAGAGCCATCTATATATATGTGGGACCAAGAGTCCTGTGGGTAGGTATCGTGTATGTGTTTTTCAGCTACATGTTTTCTTTCTGTGTCTGATTGGGTGCCTTTTTTCATGATTCCTGTTATATTTTCCTTAAGTTCTGGTAGTGTATGTTTCCCATGAGGAGACATATCAGATGGGCCCAAGGGTTTCGGTCTTGTTTGGGAAAGTACTGGGTCTCCAGTAGTTAGTTCATTGGCGATTGCAGTGAAGTTGCTCCTCTTTAGTCGTACAAATCCTAAACCAGTTATTCTTTGGTGCATGGGGTGGCTAAAGAGCCTTCTATATTTCTCCGCTTGTTGCAGTACTTTAGTGACCCGTCTGTCATCTAAGGGTTGTAAACCTGTTACTGTTTCTAGAGTCTTGATAGGTGTAGATTTCATAGCACCAGTGATGATACGGGCAGCTTGGTTCTGTGTTCTATTAATTTTGCTAAGGTGTGATGTGGAAGCCATAGCCCAGGCTGTGACTCCATACTCTAGGACTGGTCTGACCCTTCCTACCTATAGTCATTTCAAGATATTGCTGTCTACTCCCCAGACCATTCCTGCCAATTTCTTCATAATGTTAGTTCGTTTTCTGGCTTTTTTTCTTGCTCTGTCTACCCAAGTCATTCTGCGATTCATGGTGACGCCAAGATATGTTGGGTCTATGTATAGGGAGTGTGTGGTCTTTTATCTTCAAGCCTGCAGAGAGTGCTTTTCTTGATAGGCTGAAAATTGTATATGTAGTTTTTTTTCGTTAATTGGTAAGAACCAGGTGTTCGTCCATTTTTCAAGTTCACCTAGGGCTTCTTGCATCCATGAACCAGCCACTGACATACTTTCCTCGCGAGCCCCTAACGCCAGATCATCTGCATATATTAATGAGTGTATTCGGGGTGGAATGTCCAATACGATGTCATTCATGAAAATTAAAAAGAATATTGGGGACAAGACTCCGCCTTGTGGGACACCTTGTTCGATTGTGACCTTCTTACTTAGTTGACCTTGTACTTGTACTTTGGCCGTTCTATCCTGAAGGTATTGAGAGACCCAATTGAATAAACGACCCTGGATACCAAGTTTAAAAAGCTTGTTCTTTAAACCCTCTCACCATACCCTATCAAAAGCCTTCTCCATGTCGATCCACACTGCCAGTGTGTGTTTCTTTTCTTGTAGAGCATCCTCTATTTCCTGTGCGATGTAGGTGACCAGGTCTTCAGTTGATCTGTGCTGACGGAAGCCACTTTATTGTGGTACGATTTGTTGTTTTGTCTCCAAATGCCACATAAGTCTTCTGTTAACCAGCCTTTCCATGAGTTTACTCAGGCAACTCAGTAGGCTAATTGGTCTATAGCTACTTGGGTCTAGTGGGGCTTTTCCACGCTTGAGGATGGGCACCATAATAGCTTCTTTCCAAAATGCCGGCACATGACCTCTCTTCCAGCTAGCATTTATTATCCTTAGAAGCTGGCCCTTGGCTTTCTGTCCCAGATTTATGAGCATTTTGTTGGTGATTCCATCTTTACCAGGGGAACTTTTGAGCTTCATTCCTTTGAGGGCAAAATCTAATTCAGTTGGGGTAAAAATGGTCGTCTGATGCTCTTCTGGTGCTACAGGCATGTGTTTTGCATTTTGGTTTTCCCGTCTTGCAGCTTTCTGTTTGTCTATTGGAATGTTTATTCTACTAATGTTTTTGTAAGTCTCTATCAGTAGATTTGCTGCCTTTTTGCCTGTGAGGATGTTCTGATTGTGTGTTAATGATATTGAAGGTCGGCAGTTGTTTTCGTCACTCAGAGCTTTCGCAAGTTTCCATAGTTTATGACCATTTTTGTCTAGATTAAGGCTCTCTGTTTTGTCTATCCAGCTCTGTCTTGCTGATATCATGACCTCACGTCTATATTTGGCAGAGGCTGCTTTGTAGGCAATGTTGCTCTCTGTGCTGTGTGATGTTTCAGCTAGTTCTCTGGCAGAGTCCAGTTCCTCTTCTAGTCTTTGTATTTCCTTGCTCCAGTATGGCTTGTAGTTTCTTCTTGCTCCTCTAGGAATGGATTCTTTAGCAGCTCTCAGGATTCCATTTGTTAACCGCTCTATCATGTTATTGACCTTCTTTTCGTGGGTGTTCATAGGCGCAGTATATGCATCAGTGAGCCTTGCAAACTTTGTTCAATCTGCTCTCTTATAGTTCCAGCGGGGAAGAGGTATTTGCAACTCCTGTTTGTGAGCAAGAGCCACTGAAAGTTTGACTGGTCTATGGTCACTATCTCCAAGTTGGTTCAGCACTTTTCTGGTTATTTTGATAAATATGTCTCCAGTTGCAAATGCTAGGTTGTGAGTGGAAGTTGTTTTCCATCTTCTTGAGTAGAAGGTTGGGGGGTCCTCCCTAGAGTTTATGAGGAATAGGTTGTTGTCTATTTCCCATTCTTCCACTTCTTCAAATCGAGCATTGGACTCCTTATATCCCCATATTTCAGAGCGGCTGTTAAAGTCTCCTACTACCAGACACTTTGATGGTGTTATTTCCAATGACTCCAGCTTCAGTAATTTGTCATTTGGACAGTATATATTAAATATCCTTATACTAGCGGAGTTAATGTATAGGTCTGTACCAATGATCTCTGCCTCTCCGTTTGTGACTACTTCTATCAGTTTTGCTGGGATGGAATTTTTAATAAGTATGAGAATTCCAACCTTGTGACCTTCCCTGTTCTGTCTAAATGTTTGGTAGCCCCTGATCATAAATCTGTGCTGAGGATTAAGGTGAGTTTCCATGATGCAGGCAACATCTATTTCCTCCTCTGCTAGTCTGATTGTTATGGCTTGTTTTTTGTGGTTTATGCCCTCCGCATTCCAGTGTATTATATTCAGCTGTTTCTCGAAGCCTTTCTAGTCAGCGGTAGTTTTTCTCTGGTCCCATTTCCTAGCTCTCCAAAATGGGTCAGGGTGACCACCAATAACTTGGGGTGGACCCCTTCGCAGCACGTGGCCTAACATTCCACCTGCCTGGGGGGGGGGGGGGGGGGAACTCCACAGACAGAACACCATAATTAGAGTCTGTTAGGTCCATTCTGATTGAATTCCTGTTAAAATGTTGCACTGTGTTCTGGGCCAGTGGCCCAGTGCATCCGATTTCAGCCAGCATTTTATTCAGGTTTGCTTTCCTTAGCCTTTGATTGTCCCCAATCTTCTTACAAGGCAGCAGACTGTCTTTTCTGTAGGGGGATTCTACCCTTAGATGGTCAGCCCTCCCAGGCTTACGGGCACCATCTGCCCAATCTTGATGTAGTTATTAGTTGGACTCCCCAGGACTTCCGTTTCCAAACATGGTGGAATGAGGTCATGTTCGTTGGACTGCTGCAGAAGTTACATTAGGAAACTAATTAGTATCGGCTCTACAGTGTAATTTTCTGCGTCTGAACTAAACAACTGATCCAATTAGTCAAGTTCGCCGATGATGACAGATTGTACTCACCTCATTGTTAAGTCAAACGTTTGTGAATACGACCTTCCCCTGCCTAGCATTATATGTGAATTCTCTAGGTGGTCTGATATAGAACAATAGCGAATCCCCCATTTTTTTTCTCTCTACAAAATCAATGACAAATCTTCATCGCATTGATTTATTGAATGCACAATTTCATCTTAAGACTCATGGCAATTACTCCAAGTCAAAATCAAATTTGCAAAATGTCTAGGACATGAAATGTAACGAACACGATGTTTTCAAATGAAAACACATTGAAGTTCGTGACTAATTGCTTGAGATATTTTTGGCAGCGCTATCATACGATGTTCCCAATTTGGCTTGTTTTCCATCTTTGAATTTGCTTCCAGTGATGCTTCCACATACATGACAATCAACCCCACCATTAATAATAGCCCACCTTGTTAATAAACAAGAGCCATCACAACAGCGTATTCCATTAAAATCACCAAATGCCATTTTCTTCATTCAGAAACACACATCAACGAAATTGCATTTCCTTGCCAACGAACCGGCGAAAAGACACAGCCATTTTGAGTCCACCATAGAAATAAAAATCACAATAGCTCAGACCAAAATAGCAGTTTAGAAAATGAAAAACATGTTATGCAACAAGTTTATGTCTAGAAGTGAGAAAGAGAGTTCATCTCTATATAAAGCCAATTGTGACCTATGGAAGTGAATTATGGATAGTAGATAAGCAAATGAAATGATGATTAGAGGCTACAAAGATGGGATTTCTCAGAAGGTTGTTGAGAGTTCTCTGACAGCTAAAAAGACCTACGAGGAAGTTCTCAAAGAGATCACAAAAAGAGAGCTCCTAAAAAAGACTTTAGAAAGAAATAATTGACATTTTTTGGACACATCACAAGAAGATGAAAGTTTGAATACTTGGTTACAGCTGGCAAAATACTGGTAAAGAGAGATCGTGAATAACAAAAACTAGATAGCTTGGTGCCATGCCATGATAAACAGTCAACAACAGAATTGATATGATCCACTGTGGACAGAGAGGATCACCTATGGCTGTCAGCCAGTATAGCACATGATAATGATGAATAAGGTTTAAGTCTCTTTTCTACTGTAGTCATCCAAATGTAGGCTTGATATTTATGCAACAACACTGGTGCACTAACTGCTTATAGCAATTCATTAATGTTGTTGTGTGATGACTTGCAGAAGAACAAGGAAGAGGCTGTCCCCATTAGTAATAATTATTTTGCTTTTATCTCTAGAATTACAAACTGAGCCAGAAATTTACGGATGAGCCTCTCCTGGAAATTGAGAGAGCTGGGGCAGGTAGGCAGCAGACATCAACAGTTGCTTCCAGTATTATTAGCATATACTACTATGTCTCATAGGTCATGGTAGAACCAAACCTTTTTTTTTATATAGTTTTGAGCAAGTACAATAGTTTTATAGAGGTGATTAAATAAATGGAGTGGTATCAGCTTTATATTGATTCTTTAACAGCTGCTCAATAGAAGCCTTCCAGAAACATAGACTTTACACAGATACAAACAAAAACTAGAGAAATAAACTTACATTAAATTAAGCTAAACAACTACATTATAATGTATTTATTTTACTGAACTAAGCAGAACTAAATTATAATAGATTAATTTTACTGATTAAAATTATAATAACATTGAGCTTAGCCCATTTATGTAGTTTTTTTCTGTAGTTTTTGTTAGTTTCTGTGTATTATCTGGGTTCCTGCAGAAGGTTTCTGTTGAACCACAATTCTGAATTTTCTTGTGACCTCCATTATCAGCTTGAACTATTACTGTACTATTTTTTATACTTTGTTAAAATCAGCCCCATAAAGTCACTGAACTGGTTCAAAAATTTACAGCAGTTTCACATTTCAAAGCCTTTTCCCTATAGTAATGCTATCAACACATATTTACTATTATCACTAACTCTATCATAGTATTATCCTCTTTCAGCAAATTCCTGCTGCAATGAAAAGTGTCCATATCCATATTTGCAGGACTGTTTGGGTTCATCCAGTATGGTGTGCATGTCAATGGGTACACAAGAGACTTCAGTGGAAATATTCACTTGTGGGTTGCAAGAAGATCAAAGACAAAGCAGACCTTTCCAGATATGTATGATAATATGGTTAGTCAGTTAATTTTTGCCTTTTATTCGCTTATATTGTGTATTCTTATGCAAACATGGGTGTGTTGTAGATTGTTAATGCACACATTGTCTATTTTATGGTATATTTGAAATCAATTGAAGAAAAAATAAGCAAGTTAACATGGTTTTTATTATTTTGTTTCAACAGATTTGAAAATAGAAACTGCATCAATCCCACAGATATAGGTGATCACATCCTTCCTTGTATTCTTGTCTCCTGTGTTTCTTCTTAGTGCTACTATTAGCCTCTTTCCATACCAGACTGCTAAGGTGCCTCAAGTTTTTTGTTGTTTTTTCTCTGTCTCACTTTCCTTCTATTTTGCCAAAAGTTAAAATTTTTCCAGATTTTCTTTTCTTGTAATATGACTCACATCTACATGCTACACTGCTGGCAAGGGTTGAAGGACACATAATTAAATGCACAGAGCATTTAGACGTTGAGAAAAACATCCATAAATGCCCCACTAATTAGCATGCTTCTATAAAATGGCCAAAGAAGGTAGTTTGCTTTTTTGTGTTTATAAATGTTCTTATTATACACTGACTAAATTTAACCCTAGATTATGTCTATCTGCGACCGATGTGTTTACGATACTATAATAACAATGACTACCACTAAAATGTCACATTTTCTGTTGGAAAAATCAAACTTTCTTTGAACTTTTGCTACACAGCAGTGTGTTCACACAAGAATAAAACATGGGGAAAACGATGCGGTAATCATTTTCTGATTTACAATCCATTTTTAGCCTTAAACTTAACCACATGCCCCCCTGCTTCCGCTGTCTGGAACGGCACCTATGAACTAGTTAGATCAGCCATTGTGTTTAGCGCCCGTTTTTCACTAACTCTCTTGTGTTACAGAGGTTTCTTTGATGTCCTGCCGACATTTTCCCACCATGAGAGGAAAAAAAAGGAGATGTAACAAATTCCTTGAAAATTGACAAAATTGTAACCCCCTCACTGCCATTCTTTATTTTTTTTTTTTTAATGTACCACTTGGTAGGACAATAATATGTATTCTTTAGAGAGGCATATCTTTGGATCTACTGCAACAACATATTAATTTATATACATTTGTTGAGGCAAAATGGATGAAGAATTTGAATATGTAAACATGATGTGTGTGTGGTGATTAAGTCATTTAGTAATCATCATCATCATGTACCCTGCCGGTTTGCGTAGGCAATCATGTCCCTCCACAATCTTCTATCCACAGTGCATCGTATCAGTTCTGTTGTTGACTGTTTTCCATGCCATGACACCAAGCTATCCAGTATTTTCTCCCTTTGTCGTCCGCGATCTCTCTTTCCTTTTATTTTGCCAGTTGTAACCAAGTATTCTAACTTTCCTCTTCTCATGATGTGCCCGAAAAATGTTGATTGCTTCTTTCTGATGTTTTTTAAGAGCTCCCTTTTTGTGTTGGCCTCTTTGAGAACTTCCTCATTGGTCTTTTTATCTGTCCAGGGAACTTTCAACATTCTTCTGAGAAATCCCATCTCTGTGGCCTCTAACCGTCTTTTCATTTGTTTGTCTACTGTCCATGATTCGCTTCCATAGGTCAGAATTGGTTCTATATAGCACTGATGAACTCTCTTTCTCATTTTTATTGACATAGATTTGTTGCATAAGATATTTTTCATTTTCTTGGTGGTGGATGGTGTTGTGGGAGCAGCCGACAAGTAGTGCCGGTTATGGTCCCCACACCGCGATGGCAGGCAGAGGATCTCATGTATAGAGACAATGGCTGCGATGACCGACTAGTACAGTCACTGCCAAGAAGGAAAGGAATGGCAAACTACCTTCTTAAATTGCCTTGAATAATCATGACACAACACATCACATTTAGTAATAGTAAATGGAAAAACATTTTTTTATTTGAATTGAAAATCTTTGGATGTTTTTGTTATTATGTCTGCTACTATGTCTACAAATATTACAACAAAGACAAAATATATTTAACAATATATGAACTTCATCGTTTATTTTTTTACAATAAATTCTTAAAAACTTCAACTCATGATCGAAGTTCATCAAGACATTGTCTACCACGACCTGATGAAGAAATCATTCCAGTGCCATGGGGTGCCATTCTGCTCTGTCTCTTGCTTTGATGGTGCAGTTTGTCATAGGCTGATTTGTCCATCTTTTGATGTTACTCGTCCATGTTAGTCTTGGTCTGCCTCTGCCTCTTTTACCTTGTATTTTCCCCTCCAGGATTACTTTTAGTAGGCTGTTGTGTCTTTTAACATGGCCTAAAAATCACATTTGTCTTGTTTGAATTGTGCTTAGTAGTTCTCTTTTCATTTTTAGTTGTTTTAAGACTTTGTCGTTTGTTTTCTTTTCCTTCCATGCATCCATTATATATTGGCAATCCTATGTTTTATAACATTACATGTAAGCTCACCAACTGATTTTCTTTCTCCTACTCACTTTCTCATTTTATTCTGCCACATTAATTTAATAATTTATGTGATTAATTTAGTCTTCTAGCAGTTACTGGCAATGATTCAATATATAGAGACTGCACTACTTCAATGAAGTAATCAATTAATTATAAAGTTGACTTCAAAAATATTGCAGGAATTGGCAATGTTTTATTAAAGTTATGTTTGTCCTGTGCTGTAATTTGTGCATTGAGGAACTATCTATCCATGGGTTCCTGTCTTGCCATTTAGTGTGCTGGGGGGTTGCCATCTGACCTCAACATCATGGAATGTGTGAAGAAAGAGTGTCATGAAGAGGCCAGTGTGTCTGATGAGATACTTGAGAACTTGAAATTTGTGGGTACTGTAAGGTAGGTATTGATTATTATGTAAATCAAGGCAATCCTTTTTATCAATTGTAAGTTTATTATAGGCATAGTGATTCCTTTGTCATAGTGATTCCTTTTGTTATAATTGAGATTGTGCTAAATGTGAAGATAAGATGGTGTTGTATTATCCAAGTTTGGAGTCCCCTGCAACTCAGCTTCAGTTTTAAATGTAATATCCTCATCTCTCCTTCAGAACACTTCGAAAAGGAGTCAAAACACAGGCTAATGAGAATTGGGCAGAATGCTATTGCCATATTATTTGCCCCGTCAAATGGAAATTAGGAAGACACAAGGCATTTTATGCCTGAGGCAGAGCAAGGCTCTTTAAAGTACTATACGAACATTGGCTGCCCACCAATTTTGCTTAAACTAATCATATCATTTCATGAAGGAATGAACACCTCACTGCAATTTGATGACAGCACATCTTACATTCTGAAGTCAAAAGGGAGCTAAGCAGAGTCCTTACCCATATGTGTTAGCACTCTGAAAAATTGACAGACAAACAACAAAAGAAAAAAACGAAGAACAATATATGGTCCGAAGCGGGATCGAATCCGTACTCCCTGGCACCGCGCCTTGCCACGAGAAGCCGAACGCTTGGCACACTGCCACGCAGCTAACTAAAAAATTAGTTATTGTAGCAGTGTCTTACACGAAGGCGTTCTCTATGACTATAGCATAGGGTAACGATCGCAGACCGGAAATAAATTGTATATTTGTACTTTCCTATTAATGCAAGTATCTCCCAGTAGGGCTGAATACTTGTGTTGCAGACAAACATTTATTGGACGAAACAGAACAAATAGTAGTTTCCAGTACAAATAGTAGTTTCCAGTGGTTATATACTGGATACAAATAATAATAAATAAATATTATTATATAGGGAACTTCCTCCTTTTTATCGCCTCGTAAGTTCCCTATATAATAATATTTATTTATTATTATTTGTATCCAGTATATAACCACTGGAAACTACTATTTGTTCTGTTTCGTCCAATAAATGTTTGTCTGCAACACAAGTATTCAGCCCTACTGGGAGATACTTGCATTAATAGGAAAGTACAAATATATAATTTATTTCCGGTCTGTGATCGTTACCCTATGCTATAGTCATTGAGAATGCCTTCGTGTAAGACACTGCTACAACAGCTAATTTTTTAGTTAGCTGCGTGGCAGTGTGCCAAACGTTCAGCTTCTCGTGGCAAGGCGCGGTGCCAGGGAGTACGGGTTCGATCCCGCTTCGGACCATATATTGTTCTTCGTTTTTTTTCTGTTGTTGTTTGTCTGTCAATTTTTCCGAGTGCTAACACATACTTCTTTGTTCTATTATCTCCGTCCTTACCCATACCCTTTTTGAATATATTTTGCTGCCTGCTTACACCATGTGTTCTCAGCAACCTCTGGTCACACCTACATGTGATCAAGATCTGGCAGTTCCTGGCAAGACTGGATCCATTTTCCACTCATCAGTTTCCCAATTTATACATCCTTGTCCATCCACCTCCTCTTCTCTTAAGGAGTGAAGAACAAACTTGGTGATGCCCTCTTTGCCAGAGCTGCCAGTAAGCTTATCGGCTATTTCATTGCCATGTACACCAGTGTGCTCAGAACAGTGCACTTCAGACAGTTAACTCGCTTACTTTAGAGCCATCCAAGAGCTGCATCCAATCCTGCCACAGTTACTGTCTGTGAATCCTCTAGTGTACTTTGCAAGACCATCACCAAGGTTACATGATCCATGTCTGTGTAACCAGCCATGTTATTGCTGCCATTGCTTCTTCTTTCTCTATGTTGGACAACATATGTTGCAATTGCTAGATTCCCTAGATCTGTCCCCTATATCTCTTACCCCACTCTACGACACCTCTAACTTTCCTCCTTTCGATGTACCCTATATTCTTCTAGTCAGTTCTTTGTGTATACACACTGTTCTTTTTCCTTCTTGACACATTAGTGTACACAGGGAAGACATTTTATTTTTATTTTCATTTCTTCTTCTAGTTCAAAATTATTATTTTTTTAAAATGTAAAGTATCCCCGTCACACCAAGTGGCGTATAGGGAATATGGTGTTAGTGACCATAAATTTTACAAAATTATTATATTTATAATTATTTTTTATTTTAAATAAATATTGGTATGGGTGTTGTTTGTTTGTTCCTGCTGAAGGCCTTTTGAGCCAGGCTCATTCTGGTTTGTGTTGTTTACTTGTTATGTGAAGCTTTAACCATACCGTTTTTTTTTTTTCATTTCTCCTCGCTGTCTACAGGATACAGAATTTTCCATGTAGACGATTAGGTCCTCAGATGCCTACACGTTTTTATTGGACTCCCTTATTAGAACCTTGGTAGCCCCATAGTAAATAAATAAGTAAAGAGCCCCATCTCGCCAAGTGGTGTATAGGGAATATGGTGTTAGTGACCATTTTTTTTACAGACCATTGGCACATGATTTTTGGGGTAATGTGGTCGGCATTACGCCTGTGCCGCTTTACTTTTCCAGAAAAAAACCAGGTACCCATTTAAGGCCGGGTGAACCCCAAAGTCATTTCTAGCCCTTTGTAATCCAGTTCACTAACCACTGAGCTATCACTGCTCCCCGGTAGCCCCATAGGCCCAGTTGTAACACTCCCTGCCAAGCTGAATGGCTACTTTGGTTGGCCTCTTTTTTTTCCCCGCTGTTACTTCTACCTGTCTAATCCTTCCCAGCCCTAATGTCATTCAGGTCATATACTTTCCTTATGGGCTTCCATCTTAACTGTACTGAGGTGCCTGCCCTTGGTCACACCCACTTCTGAATGCAAGTGATGATTTATATTCCTTACTATGTTCAAATAAGCCTAGAACTGAGCAGATCTATGTCACGCGCTAATGCTCAGTAAGTCTTAAATATATCTTGTTGAACGGATAGGTATATCTCTGATCCATCCAAGAACTGTCCGTAGGCCCTCATTCTGAACCCTTTCTAATCTTGTGATCTGAGCTGATGAGAACATATCCAAATCATAATCCTGTACTGAGAGCACCACAGCCTCCATAAGGAAGAATTGTAACAATTGTTGGAGGTTCACCCTGACCATGATCTTGATCATGCTAACAACCCTCCTTGTCTTTGAAGGACATTGCTAACATGTTGATTAAAAGAATGGGTCCTATCAAATGCTATTCCCAAATACTTAATAGTCAGACTCCTCATAATGGTTACATCATTACAGTTTATGACTATTTTGTTGTTCAGCAAACACCACATTACAGAAACCTTAGTTTTTAAGTTTAGTTTAGTTGACAGGTCATCCTCATTGCACATCATACAAGTCATCCATAACTTCTGAAGAATATCCGTCAATGTATTGTGACTAACGACACCAGTGATATGTTGGTTGATAAGTCTTTTTTTGGATTCCTATATAGCGCTTTCATCTGGCATCTCCAACCTTCACTTGATATTTGTGAAGTCTGTTCATGATGCAAATTTGGGGTTGTTTTTTGTCCTGCGTTTCTGAGGTCATTCAGAATGTCAGTACATTCTATTGCCTTTCCGGACTTAACAAATGCCAAACTGGCAAGTCTGCCAGCTCGCTTATTACCTCTTACACTCACGTGCCCTGGCTAAAAAATGAAGCAGACACTTGTTAGAATAGACCTCCACAGAGACTCTAACCGCTGCTGTTGAGCACAGTCAGTTGCGATCTTCTCTGAGCATACTCATTTTTGTCACTGAGGAAACGTGTATAAGGCTGTGTCAAAACACAAAAGTTATTTCCATGAGCAAATGAGAAACAAGTGTGAGGATCTCCTTTGAATATAAGGAATTGAAACAAAGATCTCCTTTGGAAATAAGGAATTGAAAAAAGTCAAAAATTTAATGTAAGGAAAATATAGATATAGACATTGTGTTCCTGGTGGTGGTGGTGGTGGGGGGTGGGGGGGGGTGTGTGTGTGTGTGTGTAATGATAACACCTGTTCTGAACATGGTCAGCGCAGCGACTCACAGATGACAACTTGTGTCAGAATCAGCATCTGATAAAAATCCTACTCTGCATCTGCATGGTGTCTCTGGTATTATATTAACTAATCTGACCATGTGAATAGGAAAAGCAGTTTGGTACCCAAAAAAATCCATGCTAAAGACGGATGTGTTGGGTCAAAAGGCCGAAATATCGCAACTTGCTATAAATGATAACACATCTGTGTCAAGTTAATATCATTTTAAGGGCAGGAACAAAGAGCTGTATGGCCTTTGGTGTCTTGACAGACAGTTGGTAGCAAGCAATCCCACCTGATGATTGAATTCTGCAAAAGTGCTCTGTTACATCCCCTGCTTGAAGTAGTACATCAATGCTGGAAAGAGAAAAGACTCCGTGATTGTAACTCTCTACAAAAATAAAGGAGATAGAAGCGACTGCAGAGGCATTTCTATACTCAGCATCATCGACAAGACCTTCACCGGAGTATCTTAGGAAGGCTACAAAAACTTGCAGAATGCGTATATCCTGAATCGCAATGCGGCTTTAGATCTGGTAGATCAACTGCAGACATGATTTTCCCTTTACATCTGCTTCAAGAAAAATCTAGAGAGCAGAAATAGCATCATTGCCTTTATCGACCTTACAAAGGCCTTAAACCTTGTCAGCAGGGACGGTCTACTCAAAATACTGCAATAGATGCAGTTTTCTAATATTCCAAGTCCTGCTTGCTGCTGGAGCTACTAAGTTTAGTGCTCTGTGCACACCATGAGCTGTGTGTTTCATCCAGATTCATCATCATTATAGAGTGCCGTCTCCGCAACGAAGGATGGCTACCATGGGGTGCCATTCTGCTCTGTCTTTTGCTTTGATGGTGCAGGTTGTCATAGGCTGATTTGTCCATCTTTTGATGTTACTCGTCCATGTTAGTCTTGGTCTGCCTCTGCCTCTTTTACCTTGTATTTTCCCCTCCAGGATTACTTTTAGTAGGCTGTTGTGTCTTTTAACACGGCCTAAAAATCACATTTGTCTTGTTTGAATTGTGCTTAGTAGTTCTCTTTTCATTTTTAGTTGTTTTAAGACTTCATCGTTTGTTTTCCTTTTCTTCCATCCAACTCTACCTATTCTTCTATATATCCACATTTCAAAGGCTTCAATTCTCTGTTCTGTTTTCTTGTCTAATGTCCATGTTTCTGCACCATATAGGAATATTGAGAAGATGTAACATTTTGCTATTCTTAGTTTTAGCCCTGGTGTTATTTGTTTTGATGTTAGTATGTTCTTCATGACATTAAAATTAATTTTTGCCATTCCTATTTTGTTTATTTCAGTTGTACATTTTCCATCACTGGTTATAGTATGTCC
The DNA here is from genome assembly GCA_032433765.1 of Megaustenia siamemsis. NCBI lineage: Eukaryota > Metazoa > Mollusca > Gastropoda > Stylommatophora > Ariophantidae > Megaustenia > Megaustenia siamemsis. Next base: position 63,545,221 of record JAVIAB010000125.1, on the reverse strand, counting down.
AAGGTAGTTGTAGTTCTGAACTGTCTCCAGGTCTATTCCTTCAATTTTGATATCCACTTGTGGGTTTTAAGTATTTTCTTTGTTTATGATCATAGTTTTAGTCTTTTTGATATTCACATCTAGTCCATATTTTTTGCTTGTCATGTTTATTTCATTAAGTAATTGTTGTAGATCTTTAGGATTTTCTGCTAGTTGTACAGTATCATCATCAAATCTTAGGTTATTGATTATCTTTCCATTAATTTGTAGGCCTGGCATCTCTATGTTTTTAAAGATTTGCTCAATGTATAGATTGAACAAATTGGTGATAGGATGCATCCCTGTCTTACTCTTCTTTTTATATCAATGGGTGTAGTGTTCTCTTTGTTATATTTTATTATTGCTGTTTGCTCCCAGTATAGATTACATATTAGTCGTATGTCCATGTCATCTAGATGTATCTCTTTTAGGCATTCTATAAGTTGTTTGTGGTGTACACTATAAAAAATTTTGGTGTAGTCTATGAAGCAGGCATATATTGGTTTGTTTATTTCTGTGTACTTTTCGATTAATTTCATCCGGATTGTGCTTTGATATTCCGTTTGCTTACAATGAATGATGATATCGTATGACAGGGAACAGATGGCTGTGTTAACTTTCTGTGTGGTTTCACCTTATGTCTTTTGGTGTGTGCTGAGACTGCTATGATGGGGACTGCAGCGACCTTTCTCTGTTTGGGAGATGCGATGTTAATTCAGATGATTCCACTGGTGCGGACGGTTGAGCAATTATGGATTTTAATTCGTTTGCAGTGATACCAAGGCCTTCCATAACCATAATATACTCGGTTAGGATGTCAAAGCAACATCTGCAATCTTTATCAACAACTACAAACTCGATGTTGTGCATCAGTATAGCTACCTGGGGTCCATCATCAACGACAGACTATCTTTAGATACAGAAATTGACACCCACATTGGTAAAGCTGCTACCACATTCGCCCATCTTTCTAGTTGTGTTTGGCAGAACAGTAAACTTGACAATTAAAACAAAGGCTGCAGTTTACAATGCCTGCATCATTAGTATCATCCTGTATGGCAGCGAAAATTTGAACAACTTATGCAAAGCAAGAGAGAAGGCTAAATGCATTCCATATGCGATGTCTTCGTCATTTTCTTGGTATCACCTGGAAGGATAAAGTGACAAACATGGTGGTCATGATTCGCACAGGGCTTCTGAACATCTACACGCTGCTCAAATGACATAGGCTACGTTAGCTTGGCCACATACACCATATGAAAGATGACCGCATACCAAAAGATATCTATTGACCTTTCGAGCCGTAATCGGCCCATAGGGCGTAGACCAAGATACACCTTCTCCTATATGAATTTTTGTTCTAGCAGTTTTCTTTTAAAGATATTTTATTAAATCTCGCCATCTGTCTCTGTTCTGTGCAAGCAGTTCTATCTCATTGAGGGAGCCGATTCCTGCTGCTCTTGCCTCTCTCATCAATGTTCTTCTCAGTGTCTCCCTGGGTCTTCCTCTTTTTCTTTTACCTGTTGTTTCCCATATGAGGGCTTGCTTTGCTATTCGATTATTATCTCTTCTCATCACATGTCCAACGTATGACCATCGTCTTTTCTTTATTACTGAAGATATTAGTGGTTGATTGGCGATTTCTCTAATTTCCTCGTTTGTTTTGAATTCGTTCCATTCTATAAAAAGATATACTCTAGAAAAACTATACTAAAGAAAAAGTAACATTTCTAGGGGCACTGAAAAATCCATAGTCAACTGTGACTAACGGAGGCTACTACTCACCATTATAAAACAATATTTATGACTATCAGATTATGAGAATTACAACAATGAACATGAAAGAAGTTAATATTGTAGCAAATTTTTAGTAGTTCTATGAGAAGCTATCAAAGCTGTGACAAATAGCTGAGTTAGGTTTGCCAACACACATTAAATTTGTATGTTGGGCCTTATATATATTTCCGAACTAAGACAGTTTTCTTTTCTTGAGGTTGTGGTTGCTGTCTAGTTTTATTAGAAAACAAATTAATAATTGAGCATTGAGATGCCAGACTTTTCATCATAAGTAGTAAGTGCACTGATTTATCATATGTGACAACTTCTGCGAAAAAGTTTAAGCCTGATATCTGTACTGTTGACTGTGTCTTTGAATGTAATTTCCGTGAAAAAGTTGGGATGCCCCCCACGACAATTTCTGAAAGAAACACTGCCTGAATTCAGTCATTTAGGATAGAGTCGGCAAGGAACTTTGAGACAGAATCTTTGTGCAAGTTTTTGGCATTTTTATTGCTGGATCATAAATATTTTTAAAAATGTTCTTGAAAGTTTCTTATGAACTTTGGGTCTTATATATAAATACAATTTCTTTTATACTTGGTGAGCTTTTTCCACACCACCAGAAATGCTTCATTGATCGAGAAGGGGATACGAGCAAAGAAATTAGAATCAGACTGGCTAAAGCAGCAATGTCTTTCAGAAGCCTTGAAAAGTTGTGGAAATCAAAACTCATTAGCACAAACACAAAACTTAGGCTATTCAAATCAAATGTACTATCAACCCTTACGTATGCGTGTGAAAGCTGGAAAACAACAAGAGATATAGAAACAAAGTTGAACGCATTCGAAAATAAATGTCTAAGGAAAATACTTGGTATAGAATGGAACGAATTCAAAACAAACGAGGAAATTAGAGAAATCGCCAATCAACCACTAATATCTTCAGTAATAAAGAAAAGACGATGGTCATACGTTGGACATGTGATGAGAAGAGATAATAATCGAATAGCAAAGCAAGCCCTCATATGGGAAACAACAGGTAAAAGAAAAAGAGGAAGACCCAGGGAGACACTGAGAAGAACATTGATGAGAGAGGCAAGAGCAGCAGGAATCGGCTCCCTCAATGAGATAGAACTGCTTGCACAGAACAGAGACAGGTGGCGAGATTTAATAAAATATCTTTAAAAGAAAACTGCTAGAACAAAAATTCATATAGGAGAAGGTGTATCTTGGTCTACGCCCTATGGGCCGGTTACGGCTCGAAAGGTCAATAGATAGAAATGCTTGCTTGCTAATGGAAGTTGATAACACAATGATGAAACCTGGCTCTTTCCAAGATCAACAATTGAATATTCAGTACAAAGATATGTTTATTTTGCATACATCTGTGTGAAAGAATAGTCCCTGCCTCAAGAGTATTTGATGAAATTACCATTTAATGGAGTTATTGGTTCACAGATGTCTCTCTTATGTACACACAAACTCAGTCACCGTGGCATTAATGTATATAAAATAATATTGACAATATTTTTTTTAAGAATTCTCTCTCTCTCTCTGCGATCAGGACTCGATCAGAGTAGGATTCCAGACTCTCACATGAAGTCAGCTGTCAGGTTAAGTGTGTTGATCGCCCCCACAGACAGAACATCACAATTAGAGTCTGCCAGATCCACTCTGATATGAACACCCGTTAAAATGTTGCACTGTGTTCTGCGCCAGTGGCCCAGTGCATCCAATATCAGCCAGCATTTTATTCAGGTTTGCATTCCTTAGCCTTTGATTGTCCCCAATCTTCCTGCAAGGCAGCAGATGATCTTTTCTGTAGGGGGATTCTGCCCTTAGATGGTCGGCCCTCCCAGGTTTACGAGCACCATCTGCCCGAGTCACTAGAGGTGACAAACACAGACATGCACACACAAAGATATGAGATGTGACCAACACAGACATGCACACAGCGATACGAGGCATGATTAACACTGGCACACATCAAGATATATGACACATGACTGACATAGACATGCATACACAAAGATATGACACATGCCTAATATAGACATGCACACAAAGATATGAGATATGACCAACATAGACATGCACACACAAAGATATGAGATGTGACTAACATAGCCATGCACACACAGGGATATGAGATGTGACATACATAAACATGCACACAAAGATATGACACATGACTAACACAGATACACACTAAAGTATGAGATATGACTAAACACATACACACATAAAGATATGAGACATGATTAACACGGACACACCAAGATATGAGATATGACTAACATGACACACACCAAGATATGAGCCATGGCCAGCACACATACACACACACACAAGCTAAGATATGAGCAATGGCTAGCACGGAAAAACACCAAGAAATGAACCATGTCCAGCACAGAAACACATTAAGGTATCCATATGCTTGGGTTTGGTTGTAGTCGGCAGACTCTTCTTAACGTGGGAATCATCGACATACGAGACGCAGGCCCTTATTAACTGTTCACAGGTTTCATTCAAACAGTTGTCCAGAGATTGGAGAGTGCAGTCTACCCATAGAACATTCCCTTGCATGTACAGTTCCCGGTTGACTGTTCACAGGTGTCGTTGAAACAGTTGTCCAGATATTTGAGAGTGCAGTCTGATCCGTAGTACGTTTCCTTGCACGTACAGTCTGTACTTTCCAGGAAACATATAATATCACAGCCATCAGAACACGTCTGTTTGCACTATAGCCCAAAATTACCATTGGGACAAGTGTCACTACAGGTATAGCCAGAACGTTTACATTGTAGGCATTTTTCTGATTTTTCCTCACATAAAGGACAGACACTAAGACAAGACCTGGAGCAATCGTGTCCATAGATCCCATGTGAACAGTTGCCGTGACACGTACCAATGATGATGTTGTAGCCCTTGCAGTACACGCTGCACAAAACGATCAAAAATGCCCGTCCAGACAATAGATGTCTGTAAATGTTTGCACCTCACTCACCGTCAGTGCACTGTCGGCCTGCGAAATGGCCGGTGAGAACTCAATCTTAATGTGTGCCATTGTCACTTTTATGTTGACTACAATAGTGTTTACAGAAATGTTTGGGAATGATATATCATTATACTGGAACACTACACCACCACTATCAGAGAAAGCCCTTAGGGTGGCATTCTTTACCCGAATCATAGTGCCAGCTCGGTGATAATTTCGAATGGTGTGAGTCTTTTGGGGTGTGGCAAAGTTCAGATACCAGTAAACAGAATTGGTTTCACTTCTCAATTGTGTATGTGTGCAGTCATTGTCATAGAGATTGGTCTTTGTTTTGCCATTAACTGCAGCCTCTGGTCCACATCCATCTCCTGTATAACAAGCATTAAATGTGTCAGTCTGGTTTGTGTACTATTTGATAGCCACATTCCGACCCCTGTCAATGTAGATGGAGCAGATATTTGCAACTATCGCCTCTTCAATCCGTAACTTGTTGATCAGACGAGCCCCAGAGCAAAAGACATCAATCTCGTGCGAACTAACTGTAAACCGTGATTCATTGCTACATGAGGCAGAATTATTTAGTTTAACCGTGAAACTGTCCAGATCTATTAAGTCATTCACATAAATCCTAAACCAGGAGAACAGCAAAGATTGATTGAGAGTTGCCTCAACTGATGTAGAAACTGTGTCCGGATTACATGGGGTGTCGTTGTTATCCAACAGGAAAGTAGGTTCAGATTTTTGGGCGTATTTGTAAACGAGATCCAAGTACTGACACTGGGGTCCGAAATATTCATGCTGACAACTGTCATTGTTTGGGCATGTCCCTGTAGTTTTGTCACAAACTGTGCTATTATAGCAGTAACATTGTAACGTACAATTCGCCCCAAACCAACCGGCTGCACAAATTAGGTCATTAACTTCCAAGGTCGCTAACAAAGCCAGCAGAATAAAGACTTGATCTACAGCGGTGGTTAACGAACTGTGTACAAACATATATTATCAAACCCGTGGTTACATTTCTAAAAATCCGCCAACTTGCTGTGATAACAGATAGCGTGATGCTCAAAGTCAACATTGTTTCTATTTACACCACGGCACGGACGCGGACAAGCTTCCATCTTTTTAGGAATTGAGAAAGCTCTAAAAAAATGGTTAATTAATTCGTATTTGAGGATTCTGTAATTAATCTCTAGCTGATTATTGCTTTAATTTAATATGTATAGATTATTTAAGATCTATAAGGGGCATAACTGGGAAAATTGAGGGACAAAGAGATAGAGGGGAGCAAAGAGAAAAGATACCAGACAGCTTAAACGAATGGCTTGGCAGAAGGTGAACAACAGAAATGATAAAAAACTGTCGAGATTGAAAGTTGTGGAGAGACATGATCACCCACGCCAGCAGGCTTGGTACTTGTGTAGAAGAGGAGGAAGAAAAGGATAGAGAGAGTGAAGGAGAAAGGAGAAAATAGGGGACAGGTCAGAAACAACGATCTAGAAATGAGGGGGCGAATAGGCGAGACAAAATGGGTAAAGATAGGTCAAGGAAAAACACATAAAGAAGAAGACACAATAGAGAGGATGGGTCAGGAGAAACACGTGCGGAGTATCAAGGCCATCTTTAAGAAGTGAACGAACAAAGAGATGCGTAGGTGGAAAAGGAGAGAATTAAATAAACAGAGACCAGGTCCAAAAGTAGAACTATGTCAAGGGAACCAGACAGACAGACAGACGCGGGGTGTACAAATAAATCGAATTCACGTGCAAAATATTAGGGGCATGCCTTTTAGTAGGTGTCCGGATGTGCGTGGGAGGAAAGAGATTTTCATTGGCTGACAAAAGCCGAATTTAAGGGAAGACACATAAGATAGGGAGGTTAGTCAGGCAATTGAGAATTATTAGTGAGATTGAGAGAAGTTATTCATAGGGCACACACGCTTCTTAGGAGCCAGTCGGGCCATAGAGAGGCTAACACCAGCCTCATAGAGTAGAAGTAATGTACAATAGTCAAGACCTAGCATATTCAACAGGCAGACGACAGACTAGATCACTAGATAGTAACTAGGATAGGGGAGGCGCTCGATGGGAGCGTCTCAATTTAATTTAGTGCCTAGAGTGTGATGCAAGTGTGGCCCTGACATTTAACCATGTAACGAGATTTTGAAGTGGCATGAATAAAAGCCAGCTAATTTACCATCAAAAGGTGTTGTTCTGTGTTATACAGTTTCATTATCTAGCCTAAGTGTCACGAACCAGTCCACCAGTAAAGTTGTCGCGGAACACAACGCAACGGTCATCTTAATGAACCAGAAGTACTACCAGACCGAGCAAGGGTCAAACTAATAAGAATCAAATAGTCCGGGGATGTGGATGTGACCTGATTACAAACACGAGCCTAACGCCGGGGGGCAGAAACCCGAGCCATAGCATTCCAGAGAAGGTCACACTAACATGATCTCAAGCTAACAGCTGATGAGTAGACACCACAGAGAACAGCTGAGCGAATAAACAACAACCAGCGGACGATCTGTTCAAAGATCCTCAAAGACTCGTGCAAAGAATCGCTCAGAAGACAATCAAACATCTCGCTCTTAAAGATCGCAAAACAAAGTTCTTCCCGCTACACTTGATGATGATGATTATTGCTAGACCTTTCAAGAAAATGAAAGTGTAGCAGCAGCAGCAGCAGCAGCAGCATCTGTGCCAGAAAATATTCAGTTTTCTTAAAGGGTTTATGGATAATGAACTAATTTTAATAATTTAACAGCTACTTTTATGAAGATGAAAGAGGGCTGTTTCCTGAATGTCAGTACATTTTTGACCTTCACCTTCCAACTGATTTCAAGCCCATTAATGCTGATGGAGAAGTTGGCAGCTTTCAAAAACTTTCTATTGATGAGGTAAATTATAAGAAAAATATAGTCTTAAAAGTTAATAATACTACCATGAAGATGTGTTTTATTGGATATAACTATGACATTTATGTATCCATTATAAATAAATAATAGAGTAGTTAGATAATGTGATCACCACAGAAATGGGGTAAAGATCTCCGAGATAGTCAGCATTAGAAGCAGACTGAAAGAACTAGAATCTAGGATGGCTCCCAGAAACTAGACAGTTATGTCTAATAAACAGCTAAAAAGACCAATGAAGAAGTTCTCAAAGAGGCCAACACAAAAAGGGAGCTCTTAAAAAACATCAGAAAGAAGCAATCAACATTTTTTGGGCACATCATGAGAAGAGGAAAGTTGGAATACTTGGTTACAACTGGCAAAATAAAAGGAAAGAGAGATCGCGGGCGACAAAGAGAGAAAATACTGGATAGCTTGGTGTCATGGCATGGAAAACAGTCAACAACAGAACTGATATGATGCACTGTAGATAGAAGATTGTGGAGGGACATGATCACTTACGCCAACTGGTATGGCACATGATGATGATGATGATGTGTAATAAAATGCAATGTTACAAGTTTATAAACTTGCAACACAAAGTATTTTGTGTAATAAAGCAAAAATAACACTAGCTTTCATATAATTTTATTATCATTTGACTTCCATTACCTTTTATTAACAATCATTATCAAAATACAAAATGTTTAGAATAAGTCCAGCTGTCAGTTAATGCAAATTTACTTTACAACTATATTCTCATACAAATAAATGGTGCTTTCAGTATCACATTATTTATCTTGTTAAAAGGTTATATCTGGTTACAACTACATTTGTATGTTTGGGATTTTTACATACTCTGAATGATATACCCCTAAAATATGATGGTGAGATCCTGTCAGTCTTAAGAGACCATAGATTTAGTACACATGCAGAGATCTTGTCAGTGGTTGCTTTTTCTTCCTTTTATGCACATCAAGAATTAGCAGCTTTACTTTGCTTTCATGCCAAAAATTAACTGTCTGCCTGGACCTGTATCTGTCTGTAGCAAGCTCTTCCCAGCTACTTATGTTTATATTAAGCATCCATATATCCTGTTTACAGATGTATTTTTACATCAGAATGGGACCCCTCCCTTTTATCTATCCTAAGGAGACCCTTTCTCCTTTTCCACTATGGTTTCTTTTTGACCCTCTGGACTCTGTGCTCCATTAACTATTGCCTATTCATACATTGACAATAATGTAAAATAAATTATTATTAAAGTTATTACTATATTCCGATTCTTCTTCTTCTTCTACCTTTTTTAGCTCCCAGTGGAGCATAAGTCTTCAACAAAGACTTTCCAAGTCGTTCTGTTTTTGGCCAATCTTTTAAGATCGTTCCATGTCTTCCCCATCATCTTCATCTCTGCTTCTATCTGTCTTCTCCAAGAATTCCTTGGTCTTCCTCTTTGTCTTTTCCCCTGGAGATTCCAAAAAAGGGCCTGTTGTGTAATACTCTTAGTTGGTTTCCGTAGTGTGTGTCCTATCTAGCGCCATTGTCTTCGCTGTATCTCTTTATCCACTGGTGTTTGACTGGTACCTTTCCATAATTCTATGTTAGTGATTTTGTCCTGCCATTTCCATCCTTTTATTCTGCGTAAGCATCCATTAATGAAAATCTGTATCTTCGTGATTGTCAATTTTGTTGTTCTCCATGTTTCACAGCCATATAATAGGACCGCCTTAAGATTTGAGTTAAAAATTTTTAATTTAGTATTTAACCTAATTTCTTTGGATTTCCATGTTTCCCAGTGCAATGAAAGCTCCTCTTGCTTTTTATATCCTTATTTTGGTATCGTTTTCTGTTCCTCCCTCTTTATCTATATTACTGCCCAGATATATGTAAGATTGTACATCTAATAGAGGTAATTCTCCTAGTTATCATATTCCGATTGCTTTCGATGAATGATGATATCGTATGACAAGGAATGGACGGCTGTGTTCACTTTGTGCGGTTTCGCCTTATGTCTTTTGCCATGTGCTAAGACTGCTATGATGGGGACTGCAGCTACCTTTCTTTGTTTGGGAGATGAGATATTAATTTGGATGATTCCACTGGCATGGGCGGTTGAGAAATTATGGATTTTAATTCATTTGCAGTGATACCAGGGCCTTCCATAATCATAAATTATTATTAATAAATATTTTTTATTTGCTGAAAAAGAAATATCACATGGATAATGAGTTAAATTTTGTGTGTGTTTGTGGCAACACTTTGCTTATTGGTCTTAAACAATGGAACATTTTTTCTCATATGTTAAATATAAGCTGTTGATGTGTGGTTACAACAGACATAATATATGTTTGATAGGTGATGAAACTTTTGATTGGAGGGAACTTCAAACCAAACTGTGCCGGTGTGTGTTTAGATTTCCTTATACGACAAGGATATCTAAACCCTGATACAGGTATATGGTGTGATTGGCTTTTTAGAGCTGTGTTGCAGTTTACCATTACCAGCATCATATAGGGGTAGCTGGTGATATTTTTCTTCTTTCAATACCTGATCAGATTTTATAGTTTTCTTTGTTCACAATAGAAAGACAATCACAATTAGAATAATGTAAGTTAGAAGAAGTCATTGAATATTTATAGAACATAAATATAATTTTCACTTTAGCAAAATCCTCTTCAATGCCAGCTCCTTCTCATGGGAATGGGATTAAACTGTCACCAGGGATTGAAAACCAAGACTGGCCAAGCATTTCTATGCCCAAGCAAGACCTGGTGCTGAAGAAGGCGACATCCGGCCAAGAGGTGCAGCACAGCAATCATGATTGTCACACATTCTTGCAAATGAGAACATGTCATGTATGTCTATAACCTTGAATCAATATGGCACTTGCCCTGTAAAGGACAGTCACGCAGGTGCTGTGCACCATATTAAGGAAAATATATAACATGATCTAGACCAGTGTGGTCCAGCCTTTTGTTATATGGAGGCCAAACATAACAACCTATATATATATATCTATTGACCTTTTGAGCCGTAGCCGGCCCATAGGGCGTAGACCAAGATACTCCTGTTATCTAAATTTTTATTCTAGCAGTTTTCAATTCTTTTAAAGATATTTAATCAAATCTAGCCATTTGTCTCTGTTCTGTGCAAGCAGCTCTATCTTTTTGAGGGAGCCAATTCCTGCTGCTCTTGCCTCTCTCATCAATGTTCTTCTCAGTGTCTCTCTGGGTCTTTTCCTTTTACCTGTTGTTTCCCACATGAGGGCTTGCTTTGCTATTCGGTTATTATCTCTTCTCATCACATGTCCAACATATGACCATCGTCTTTTCCTTATAGTGGTTGGTTGGCGATTTCTCTAATTTCCTCATTTGTTTTGAATTTGTTCCACGCTATACCAAGTATTTTCCTTAGACATTTATTTTTGAATGCGTTCAACTTTGTTTCTATGTCTCTGTTGTTTTCCAGCTTTTACATGCATATGTAAGGGTTGATAGTACATTTGATTTGAATAGTTTAAGTTTTGTGTTTGTACTGATGAGTTTTGATTTCCACAACTTTTCAAGGCTTCTGAAAGACATTGCTGCTTTAGCTATTCTGATTCTAATTTCTTTACTTGTATCCCCTTCTTGATCAATTTGACTTGCAAGATAAATAAAATGATTGATCTCTTCCACTTGTTTGTTTTCCATGTATATTTTGTCATCTGTTGGAATTAAGCTTTTCATGACCTTAGTCTTTTCATGATTGATCTCAAGCCCAATTTTGCTGGCTATTGATTCATTTGTGTTTTCCTGCATCGTTTTTATCTGACTGCTGATGAGAACTATGTCATCAGCAAAGTCAAGGTCCTCCAAATGGTCTCCTTGTATCCATTCGATGCCTTTATTACCAGTGCAGCATTTCTTCATTATTAAGTCCATAACAACTCCAAATAACAAGGGCGATAACATACATCCTTGTTTAACCCCAGTTTCTATTGGGAAACATTCGCTCAGTCCTTACTCTGTTCGAACTGCACATGTGTAACCATCATACATGTCTTTAATAATATTTATGATTTTTTATGGTAAGCCATATTGCTTCAGAATTTTCCACAAAGAATCTCTATGAATACTGTCAAATGCTTTTTTGAAGTCCATGAAGTTAAGTACAAAAGGTATTTGCTTTTCAATGTGTTCCTCCAATATATATATATATATATATATATATATATATATATATATATATATATATATATATATTTATTCATGTTTTCAAATGTGTGTGTGCATGCATGAATGTGTAAAGACAATCTTGTAGTAGGTAATAAACAAAAGTTTACAAGGCAAGCACACCAATCCTGAGGTGCTGGTCATATGGATGTTACAAACTTTGACTTTGTCCTGTGCCTTTCTCGCATGTCAGAGGGCATTGATGATGTTCGTTGGTTGACCATCGTCAGCAACAGCGCAACTTGCCAACCTGTCCACTCTTTCATTTTCCCATACTCCTGCATTGTCCAAGGACATAGACAAAGGTGACATAACATATTTTTGGCTTCTGCAATGACTGTACACATTGCATGCATACAAAGCCTGCCTCCACATTCTATTTTATCATGCTAATCGAATCACTCAATATGCAGGCATGGGTGTACTCTTGTGACTCTAACCAGATAAATGCCCTGTTTAGTGCCACCACCTCCATTGTCATACTACTCATGGTCATAACGTGTGCACCACTGTTTGCCTTGACTTTTCTGCTTGCCAAGCGTGATGTAAATGCCCATGCACTCCTTTGGTGTCGTATTACAGATCCATCTGTATAGATGACTGCATCTTTCTCATCTGTGTTATTCCAGATGAGACCATTGACCACAATTGTGTTCCCTACATTTCCTGTTGAGTGTGACAATACATGAGAATGTCCCCCTGAATGAACCGATGTTTCAGTGTTAACAATATGATTGTTAAGAGAGAATCCTCCATGCAACTGATGCTTTATTATGATTAATCAATGCATCTGACACTCCACACCAAGAAGAGGTGCGATCGAGTGTCTTTTACATGGCGGAGGCGATTTCCCTTGTCTCTTCCCTGTCGATATACCAGAATATCAGTTTATTATAGTTTAAAGTGCATCATTTTTTGGTAGACCTCTTCTTTCAGACACTTCAAGAGCTCAGGTTGTTCTTCCATTCTTTCTGCCATTTGTCTTTTGTTCCACAAAGCTTCCTCGACTTCTACGTTCCACTGCGCCCATCTCTCCTGCTTCCTGTCTACCACATCTAGTCATCTTCAACTGAAAAATTATTGTGCTCACATGCATTTTTTCTATCACTGTCTGTAATTTCATCCATCCTTAGAGCAGCAGTATAGCAACAGATGTTTTGTGTATGCACACAGACCTGTTTTCAGAAACTTCTGTCACTGTGTGCACACATTTTCCATGCGCACAAACATTCTTTTTTTGCTTTTTGACACTTCATAGTATACAGGGAAGACTTTATTTTTAATTTTCCTTTTATTTCTTCTTTTAGTTCGAAATTATTATATTTTTTATTATAAATACATATTTGTAGCCGAAGGCCTATTGAGCCGAAACATTGTTCTGGTTTGTGTTGTCCACTTGTTATGTGAAGCTTTAACCATACCATTTTTTATTTTTTCTATCTATTTTTTTCATTTCTCCTAGCAATAGATATCCAAGAATCTCAGAATTACATAATTTTATAGCAAATCTGATTGGTAGATTATTGTTGCAGAAGGTTAAAAGATCATCATCATCATCAAGTACCGGGCCTGCTGGCGTAGGTGATCATGTCTCTCCACAACTTTCTATCTCGGCAGCTATTTATCATTTCTGTTGTTGACCTTCTGCCAAGCCATTCTCTTAAGCTGTCTGTTATTTTTTTCTCTTTGCTTCCCTCTATCTCTTCGTCCCTCAATTTTTCCAGTTGTTACAATATATTCCAGTTGTTCTCTTCTCATTACATGGCCAAAAAATTATGATTGTTTGGTTAAAAGATAGAAAAAAGAAAATAATGTGTAGACAAGGTTCAGTTTAAACAATGCTTCAAGAAGCAGAAACAGAAAAGTGAGAACATAATGTGGTTGAAGATTATATATTTAAATCAAATGCTGGCACAAGCAAAATTTCAAAAACAGAAATGAGTCTTTTCTTGCGAATATGTCTTTCTGTTTTTGAAAGTGTATTTTGACCAATATTTTCATTTTTGTTTGTAATAGACTAATGAATTTACTGTAATAGACTAATGAATTTACTTATTAAAAAATGTACTCCTCAGATCCCAACATCAGCTACTACATAGAGCAACTACATGCACCTCTTACTTCCTGTTACACTGCTGGACAGAAACAGTATTAACCTGACAAGAAAGTTTTAATTTTTAAAAATTGGTCATTCCCAAGTGCTTACTATACTGGATTAGAAAAATAAACACGTGGTTATATTATTTTTGTCTGTCCTATTAATTTACATGTGGACAGAACATTTTTTTAATTAGTCAATTACGGTAATTCAGGTCCTTGGAAAAGGCCAAGGTGCTTGATGGCTAGTGAACCAGAACTATCCAGACCCAACTCCACTTCTTCGTGGTTGTTGAGTTATTTGCGGGTCATCATCATTGCACTCCGAACATGTCCATAGGTGCCCAGATCCCTTCCTCAGCAAGTCCCACAGTGTCAAGCGACTGACGACTCCAGTTCTGTGTTGCTTGTTAAGTTTTCTTACATGCCCAGCTTAACTCCCATCTCTTTCATCTGAAGGAGTGATGTGGATTTGTGGTTGTCGAAGTCCTGTGCTCTTCCCACATCTCAGAGGACACTGATGATGTCCGCCCGATCCATTGGTTGACCATCCTCAACGACAGCGCAGCTAGCCAACCTGTCTGCTCTTTCATTTCCCCATACACCCGCATGTCCAGGGATAAAGGCAAAGGTGACCTTACGTCTTTTTGACTTCTCTAACTATTGCATGTATACAGAGCCCGCCTCCACTTTTTTTTTGTCATGCTCATCGAATCACTCAGTATACAGGCATGGGTGTAGTCTTGTGATTCTAACCAGTTGAATGCCTTGGTCACTGCCATCACCTCTATCATCATGCTACTCGTTGTCATGACGTATGGCACCACTGTCTTCTTTAACTATTCTGCCTGCCGAGTGGGCTGTAAATTCCCATGCACTTCTTTGGTGTCGTATTACAGATCCGTCTGTATATATGACTGCATCTTTCTCATCAGTGTTATCGCAGATGAGACTGTTGACCTCCGCATTGACCATGACTGAGTTCTGTTCCCTACTTTTCCTGTTAAGTGTGACAATACACGAGAATATCCCCTTGAATGACATAGGCTCAGGTATCCACTCCTCGCCAACGTTGATATTGGTAAGCCTACAAACCTATTTGATGACATCTTCTGCTCGGCCCACCCATGATTTTGCCTCTTTTTAGCCTGGCACCTTTCCCTGTGTTGAGCTCGTGGTGCAATGGATGCTCTTTATCTGCACTAATATTCAGGTATGCTCGTGCCTTCCAAATCTTGATTTTGTCATGCACGGTTGGAAAGTCAAGAAGATACCTCATCGATACACTGGGAGTGTCCCTTGTACACCCCAAGATAATATGCATGGCCTCATTCTGTATTTTCTCCAGCATGTCAATTTGAGTCGTACAGACAGTAAGAATTGCCAGGGCATAACTCGATTGGTGTGAGGAATAATACCTAGAACAGAAGAGTAAGAGTACTCTGCTTGCTGTTGGCAGCTGCCATGACCTTCAAAACAGCTAATTCTTTGTGGGATTTTGTTATCACATGGTCAACGTGGTCCCAAAAACACAGGCTGCAATCAAACTCAACTCCAAGGTATGTCATCAACATGTCCCTGGTCACAAACTGCCTTGTGGCCCTGGACAAATGGATGTTGGTTCGGAAGACCAATTTCCACATCTAAGTATCACCTTCCTCTGAAACAGTGCCGCAGCGATCCATCTAATGAGGAATGGGTGCACTCCCAGTTTGAGGAGCATGTGCATGAGGTATTAAAATGGTACCCTGTTGTATGCATCCTCGAGATCTATAGCAGCAGCACATCTTTTCTCATCTGTGGAAGCCTTCAAAGACATCTAAGGCTAAGACTGCTGCATTGAGCCATGTCTCTTTGTTATATCTATAACCTCAGACAGTGGGTGGGAATGCGCGTTTCTGTTCAAGGTGACAGGTGAGGACTCAGGCAACTATTTTCTCCAGTAGCTTGCCTGCAGTGTTCTGCATCGCTATGATTCTGTAGGCGCTGATCTGAGAATGGTCCTTGTTTGGCTTCGGTAGTGGTAGTAAGTAGCTGTGGAGCCACTACTCCTTAATCTGGCCATTCCGAATGCTGGCATTAAACTCCTTGGCCAGTTTTTTCAAGTTGTCGGTAGCTAAATCACCTATGTCATCATACCGAACACCATCTGGACCAGGAGCAGTGTTGTGTGACCTTTTAAGTGTTGTGCAAATATTATTGGTTGTGATTGTGAGATCTTCGACCAGCACTACATCCTTACACAATTTTGACGGCGACCGCTGTATTCTCATTCTGACATTTCTTTGGTCAGTCTGCTCAATGTAGCGGGCAGGCAGGGTCTTCCCTTTGCTCTCATTAGATTTGTGCCATATCTGGCCTGTGCTCTGAAAGTCTGGTATGCCTCTGTTTCGTGCTGTGCCATTCATGCTCTGATGAAGGTACCAGAATGTGGCGCTTTTTCACACTTTTTGACAGAAGTCATCCCATTTGGCATCCTTAGCCTGCTTAGCACATAGTTTAAAGTGCATCATTTTTTGGTCGACCTCTTCTTTCAGATGCTTTAAGAGCTCAGGTTGTGTTCTTCCATTTTTTCTGGCTTTCTGCCATGTCTTGTTTTCTTTTGTTCCACCAAGCTTCCTCAACTTCTACAGTCCACCAGGGTGGCTGCGTCCATCTCTCCTGCCTCCTACGAGGGGCGCTCTGTTTTCTATGTCTGATTTGCTAATGACGTCCTGGTCTGTTTTCTCATAGTGGAATGTGTGTAGCTTTCTTTTCTGGCTTCTATTTCTGCTTTTCTCAATTAGGAGGACAAATGGATAGTGATCACTTCTGTGGAATCCCAGTGCACTCCACTTGCAAACTGGTGCAAAGGTGGAAGACTCCAGTGTCAGGTCTATGATACTATCAGAGTCCCCTGTTCGAATGGCCATTCTGGTTGCCCTTCCATCATTCAAGCACACTAAATCGACTTACACTAGTGCATTCTCTAGGTCTTCTCCCTGCTTGTTGGTTAAGATGTTACCCCACTGGTTGCCTCTAGCATTAAAGTCTCCACAGAAAATGACGTTCACTTCCTCAAAGTCGAAGAGATTCTGCCATTGTGTATCCACCTTCCCATTACAGGCATACACATTTACAACTACGAAATGAACTGGGGTCTGCACCCTAACCGCATGTACCTGCAAGTCTGCATTGTCCCACGCAGACATATCAACCTCAGCTGCCACCATATTGTTGCGCACAAGGATGGCCTGCCCAAGGTGCCGTCTATTGTAGAAACAATGAAATCCAGTGGCATTAACTGTCCTATCACCAAGAAGAGTTTCTTGCAAAATCATTATATCAGCGCCACACAGTAGCTTATCAAGGATGGGACGTCGTTGATTTATTGACCCACAATTCCAATATGTAACGCGCACATACTTTAGGCCTAGCCTCTCACACTTCGACAGTTTTTTTTACCACCTCTCTTACCTTGTCTTGTTTTCCTTCTTTGATATTCTCGTTTGGGCTGCATCTGAATACTTACCATCGTCATAGTATCATAGATGATTTTGTTGCTGGAAGTCGATGCTGTAGATGGTCTAGACTCACGTGCACTCACTCAGTCGCACGGTCCAGAACCCGTTTCCACGTTATAGGCTGGCCAACTCCAGTAAATCGTTCTGCAGCACGCAGATACACTGTGAACTATTGACAAATAAATGAATTAGGCGTCCTTAACAGACCGGCAACAACAAACCACCATTTTTTCACACGTTACTTCTTCATGGTTATGGTAATGGAAGGCTCTGGTATCACTGCAAATGAATTAAAATCCATAATTTCTCAACCGCTCTTGCCAGTGGAATCATCTGAATTAATATCTCATCTCCCAAAGAAAGGCAGCTGCAGTCCTCATCATATCAGTCTCAGCACATGCCAAAAGACATAAGGCGAAACCACACAGAAAGTGAACACAGCCATCTGTTCCCCATCATATGATATCATCATTCATTGTAAGTAATCGATTTATCGAAACACGATCAAAATGGATGAATAACACAGCTCACGGTGTGCACAGAGCACTTAACTCAGTAGATCTAGCAGGAAGCCAGAAATAGGTTTGAGGAAACTGCAAACAACTTTTCAAACACAGTTTTTAACAGTTGCTGCTGCCTATCTGCTATATTGACCGAAAGTTCCATTCTTCATGGTGCCTCTAGTAACTGACTAACCAGTTTAATCTGGCCAAGAGAGTAGGGATCAAGAGGGAAGGTAAGCTGGTACTCAAAAATACTGTGCTGCAGTTGGATGTGTTAGGCTGAAAGGCACAAATGTCACAGTTCTACTCTAAACTACAACACAATGCATACACACCATCTTAACATCCTTTTAATGGTGAATGATGATGAGGCATATTACTTTAGTCATCGGGTGAACGCGCAATCAAGCAAGCAGCAGTTCCTTGGCATATTTAAATGCCTTCTACAGCAATAAGCATGATCTTCTTGCTATATACTGCAATGTAAAAGAGTGATAAGAGCATTAGACAAAAAAATATTAGTCACATGTCTGGGCATCAATAATACAGTGAATGGGATTAAAATAAACAGCTCATCATGCTCAATAACCCAGAGACCCTGCTTCAATTCCACAAAAAAGACTGTCCAATTTGGTCATGTGAGTAGAGATCAAATCCACATGGCAAACTCAGTATTTCGCCCTAGATTACGATGTGAAAATGGTCTCAAAATACAAATTTTTGGAATTTTACAGTTTGCCGCACTCAAAACCTCTTTCCTGCCATATACCTTCCTAATTATTCTCAGAGACCCCTGATGAGTCAATGCAAGCAGCTTTTTTTTTTTTGTCATCATCATCATGTACCATACTGGTTGGCGTGGGCGATCATGTGCTTCCACAATCTTCTATCTACTGTGCATCATATCAGTTCTGTTGACTGTTTTCCATGCCATCATACCAAGCTATCCAGTATTTTCTCTCTTTGTTGTCCACAATCTCTCTCTCCCTGTATTTTACCAGTTGTAACCAAGTATTCCAACTTTCCTCTTCTCATGATGTGACCAAAAAATGTTGATTGTTTCTTTCTGATGTTTCTTAGGAGTTCCCTTTTTGTGTTGGCCTCTTTGAAAATTTCCTCGGTCTTTTTAGCTGTCCAGAGAACTTCTGAGAAATCCCATTTCTGTGGCCTCTAAGTCTTTTCGTTTGTTTACTGTCCATGATTCTCTTCCTTAGGTCAGAATTGGCTGTAAATAGCACAGATGAACTCTCTTTCTCACTTCTATTGACATATATTTGTTGCATAAGTTTTTCATTTTCTGAAATGCTGTTTTGGCCTGAGCTATTCTGCTTTTTATTTCTGTAGTGTACTTTTTAAATTTTTACACACATGAATTTAAGAGAAACGATGTTATCGTAAAAGTGGGTTTTTAAAAAAAATAAAAGTGCAGTTCATTTTAATTTTATTTCTGACTGCGAAATTCTCTTTGGCTGTCGGTGCGACATCAATTGAAGCTTTGTAAATATGGGATTAGCAACAAACAACTGCAAGGTAACAGCGCACTATGCAATTGAATTGTGGATCATAAATCAAGCCTAAGCAGGCAAACTATTGTCTCACATGAAGAAGGGGAAATAAGAACGAGAATTATCTTTACATGAAAAGCAGGGAAGTGAATAGATAAAAATAATTGAATGGTCTTACTTGAAGGAGATATTGAATGAGCATTAACTCAGATAGGTCACGAATAAAGCTGGAATTTTGAGAGTCGATAAGGGTTGTTTACTGAGATAAAGACGAGTAAGTTTAGGGCATTTGACAGCTGATGATAGAAGCAACAGGAGCTGTCAAGAAGAAACCTGGGAGGGCGAATGTAGTGAGATGATGCTTTTTAACAGGCCCTAAGTTACTATCAAGTGCAGGAATTTGCAGAGAAGTAGTTGTGTAGTTACTTAGAACTATGTATGATGAAGACGAAATGTCTTAATTAAACCCAATTTAGTCACAAATGCAAGATTCAGGAAATAATTTAGTCATGTGAAAATATATGGACTTAAATCAGACAACAGTGAGAATCGTGTTAAGACCATGAGATTATTGAAATATGGAGTAGATTATGCTAGTATGGAGATTCTGCCAAATGATGAGGCATTATAGTAACTGTGAGACAAGAGCTGAGATCTTGTGATGTGGATAGCTTCTAGGAACATTTGAGTTAGATTGTGCAAAAATTTGCTACTGTAGAGAACGTATAGGCGTAATTTCAAAAGTGTTATGTGAAGTTGTTACAAGCAATTGTATTATTAAATATGTAAACTTAGACATCTCTCCTATTGTAATTTAGTAAGTTAGTTGTGAACTAAAATGTTGGAAAGATAGACAAGAGTTATAGTATCTAGAAATATCTTCCATCAGAGATTATTAATTCTATCGGTAACTTTATATGATTATTATACAGAGAACATCACAAAACCCTGTAATCTAGACTCTTCCTAATATACATCAATGACATTACAAAATGTTGCCATGAACACAATTCAAATAACCTTACATGCAAGCAACTGTTCAGCCTGGATAGCTGCTGAATACATCACTACAGCCATCTGCTATGAAAACTGGTCAGAGACCTGGGTCCTAAAAATAAACTACACAAAATCCACAGCTACAATTTTCCAATTCTCCCCACAAAGGAATCACATTGGTAAAGTCCTCTTTGACCTACCTGTAAGGCAGCAGTTACTTGTGCTTAGAGTTGTCTCTCCTAGAAAAGCAGCTTTTCTACTCAGGTTTGAACACATCTTGAACTATAAATATAGGCAATAATCTGTTCAAAGGGTCATGTTCAAGCTGAGGAGGTTTCAATACCTGGTACGCTGCAAATAAATTTCCGTTCTTGGTTCAAAGAAAAATATTAAATTAAACAGTCAAAACAAAGGTAAGCTGTTATTTACAAAGTTTATTAATTAGGGTACAGCAATGTTTGAAATAATTACAAATTTAACTGAAAAACAACTATTAATAAAAAATAAAAGTGCTCACAATGTATCTATAACTTATCATCCTTTCAAGTTACTCAAGCTTATACTTTCAGTCTTCATATAGATCTGAATGTTGGAAAGCAGAAAATAAACATAAATTTTTCATAGTCTGAGAAAAATAATTAGAATGCATCATCCAAAACAAAACCAGCAACCACACACTAAACAGGTACAATCAAAAGGAAATGCATGCAGTGATAACAATATGCTGGAGTTGTTCAGAAGACTGAAGTTGAAATAGAAAAAATGTAACAAGCAAATCAAATAGTTGGATAATTAACACCAATAACAACAAATAAGGTGGTATTTAGTTTAAAAGAGAGCAATATATTATTGCATAACCTTGACAAACTGTGCTATTGATGTCAAACTTGGGACAGAAAAAAGATGAACGGAAGATAATATTGAGATATTATTTAAGAAAACCCAATTTTCCCCTCAGTGCCGTAAGTTTCAAAGTACACTAACATAAAAGACAAGAAGCAATCAATAGTAAATGGTCCTTCAGTTCCTTGCTAACTTCATCTATATTTTTATATATAAAGTATTTGTATGGTAACAGAGATAATTGCACAAAAGCTGTAAGAATCTATTCAGAGGAAATGAACTTAAATATGATCAAAAGCACAGTATTTTTTAGAATGTTGAATGCAATGTGGCTCAAAAATTACAAGTTCTCAACAACAAAAAATGCCTAAAACAAACATTCAGTCCACTTTACTATTACTTAAAATTATAAGCACATATATATATATAATTTTGTCTGTAAAATTGATAATAATCCTCCTGATCAAATGAACATGAAAACAGGATTTTTTTTTAAACACAGCATGCAGCTCAATTCATGCAGAAGAGTTCATACAATACTCTTATTTTGCTACTAAGTGATGAGAAATTGTGAGTTTTCACCTAGAGTTCAAAGAAAGTGACAGATTTCCTGCATAAAAATGACATTTATTTTTAAGAAAGCAATGTGGATTTCAATGACACTCAGTAACCACACAAGACTTAAAATTTTTAACTCCTGTGTGATTCCAGTACTAACATACGGGTGCAGGAGCTGGAAAACAACAAAAGCTCTAGATCAGACTAATTTCAAGAACAAATGCCTTTGAATACTGCTAAACATCCGTCAGTCAGATTTCAAACCAATTATAGAAATAAGACATGAAACTAAACAAGACTATATATCATATATATATTTATATTACATTAGAAAATGGCTCTGGAAATACCTTGGCCATATTCTCAGAATGGATGTTAAATGGCTACCTCACCAGGCTCTCATATGGAGGTCACAAGGTAAAATAAAAGAATATCAAGAAAGGCTGGGTAATAGTATTATTATTTAGTGTTATAAAAGATCTTTTTTTTTTTTTAAATATAGGATAAAGAAAATTAAAAATTTGGAGATTTTAAAAATTGACATATCAGAATTCTCATTATTGATGGATTCTATTGTAACACCTTTAACAACACCTCATTAGCATGTAAAAGTATTGAACAAGAGTTACTGAAACACTGTATTGTAGAAGCCATACCCAAACATAGTATAGAAGAAATAACATGGATAAAGTATCTCATGCTGATATTAAACTTATCCTCATCCCAAGCATTGAAATGAACACTTACTAATCAGACTGTCATATTAACTCGACAGCAATAAGAAACAGAGACCACAAAGATTTCCTTCATATTCTGCAAACCTCAGATTAGATGAGACAACACTGAGGGCTGCAACCAGCTTCCCAGATTTACAGTTGCTTGTTATGTGCTTAAATCGATCAATGTCTGTCCATTCACTGATGTTTTCTAGTCTTCCAAATTTTATTTTACCCTTTCACCATTCTCTGTAAGGCCAGACAGACAAACAGGATAGAAGGCTGTAAACAATTGTGTTTTCATTTCTTCATAGTGGTCAGATCTTTGCAGGGATTGTGTTGCTTAATTCCAAGTTAACTATTTTATATTTGTAACATGTTCCAGGTAGAAGATGCACAGAACTTTCTATAGCATCTCATTTCTATCTATGATTATGGGCTTTATCACATTCTGGAGCTTGCAGGGTATTTTTTATGAGGCTGGATAATAAGGCTGCATGCTCAATGCAATTAGCATAAGGTGTCAAAGATTTAACACCCCAAAAAAAAAATTTACCTATTGCGATTTGAACCAGCACTCACCTGATTTCTATAGTTTATATTTTTATTGTAATTCTGTTGTTAAATCCACATCCTGCAGGTGTAAAAATAGATGCACATGACATGTCTCATTTTTAGTATTCAGCTATGTATTTATCTTTCCAGGAAGGTCTGAGTAAAGACAATTATTTTGCAGATTTGGAAAGTATCTAAAATTTATTTAGCCCTCTTTAGAAACAGAAATAAAACTATTATAGAAAAAATAACAAAGCAAAGAAATTAATAAAATATATTTAAAACATAAATGGTTAACACATACATTAGAAAATATAGACACAGATCACCAGTCCACTGAACATTAATTTTAATAGTAACAAGCTTAAACAGGTTCTCGTATCTGAGTAGCCTAGAAGCACACTTATACTAAAATTTATAAAGGAAAATCGCAACAAAATGACAAATGATAATTAACATATCAAATACATCATCACTTAGAGGAAAATTACAATTGTTGAAATAAAATTCTTGGGAGAAATGACTGCCACTAAAAGAGACAGAATGAGAATTGCTGACATTATTAATATTCCTTGAACTACATTTTCATCAAAGCAATAAAAAGGAAGAAAATAGAACGGTTTGGTCATCACATGACAATGGAGTCTTAGCAGTTTTCAAATGAGCGCACAGGTAGCTTCTTACTTCAATACTCAAAAAATACCAGAATGAGATGGATAGACAATACTGAAAAACTGTAGCACGAGGGTAGCAACAGTTTGTATGATACATGTGGCTCAAGAATGAAAAATCCAAAATTACCAACAACACACAAGTGGACTTGATAAAACAATACTAATTACTTTTAAAGAACTTTAAACAAAACAAAAAAAAAACTCACGTTCCGTTGATTTGTCAGTAAATAAAATGCTTAAAAATAGAAATCACCTGGATTATATATGATGAACTTGCTATTGGTTACAAGAGAGAGAGAGAGAGAGCAATTCTGTTAAAGTCCAAGTAGTTGAGTTGTTCAACCAAATACAGTGGTGAGCTTGTTTTGTGCAACTGTTATATTCATATGATAATTGCAAGCTATATTCCAAGAACTGTTTATAAATAACAAGTGTAGACTTGCACATCCACTGTTTTATAAACAAAATATCAGTTCTTTACTACCAATATTATCTTTTAATAGAAGAAAATTGAAGACTCTAAAATTTCGACATCAATTTTCAAAATGTCTTTGCGGAAATGAAATTAGAAAATTTATTTGCACAATATTTATATTCTCATGCTTAAATTAATTTCTAAAGAGCATGTCATAATGACAATGAATTCATAAGCTATTAAATTAGTCTAATCCAACTGTTCTCCCTTGTTAGTCTTCAAGTCACCACCAATCTTATAACTCAAAATTTTGTTCCAGTCTATTCTGGAACGTGTAACTGGTAACTGACGTCGCAAAGCCTTGAAGGTAGTATCTGACATAGTCTGATAGTTTTCAGAGAGAGCACGCTGGTATTCACCTTCAGCATCGGACACAAGATGAAGAAAATTCTTTGCTGCATCAGATTCATTCTGGAAAATTGAAAAAGCCAGATCAAAACTTACACACATAAACACAGCATAAAAATGTAAGTTTTATACTTTTTAACTTTTCATACATGCAATATAATTTCAAGTTATGTCCAGAGTAGTAATGCTTACAACACTTGTCAATTAAAACACAACCTAATTAATACATATCCAAAGTAAAAGTCTCCTCCACACCTTGCTAGGTGTATGGGAAATATGGTGTTAATGACCATATTTTTCCACGACCACTACTGCATTGCTTGGGGGATATCATCATCATTGAGTGCCGTCTCCGCATCAAAGGTTTGCTACCATGGAACGCCATTCCGCTCTGTCTCTTGCTTTGATGGTGCAGATTGCCACAGACTGATTCGTCCCATCTTTTGATGTTACTCATCCATGTTAGTCTTGGTCTGCCTCTATTACCTCGTATTTTCCCTTTGAATATTACTTTTAGTAGGCTCTTGAGTCTTTTAACATGCCCCAAAAATCTCATTTGTATCGTTCTAATTGTGTTTAGTAGTGCTCTTTTAATTTTTAGTTGTTTTAAAACTTCATCATTTGTTTTCTTTTCTTTCTATCCAATTCTACCTATTCTTCTATAAATCCACATTTGAAAGGCTTCAATTTTCTGTTCTGTTTTCTTGTCTAACGTCCATGTTTCTGCACCATACTCTCTCTCTCCCTCTGCGATCAGGACTCAATCAGAGTAGGATTCCAGACTCTCATATGAAGTCAGCTGTCAGGTTATGTGTGTTGATCGCCCCCACATACAGATCCACTCTGATTGAACACGTTAAAACGTTCCAGTGGCCCAGTGCATCCGATTTCAGCAAGCATTTTATACAGGTTTGCATTCCTTAGCCTTTGATTGTCCCCAATCTTCCTGCAAGGCAGCAGATGATCTTTTCTGTAGGGGGATTCTGCCCTTAGATGGTCTGACCTCCCAGGTTTACGAGCACCATCTGCCCGAGTCACTAGAGGTGACAAACACAGACATGCACAAAGATATCACAAAGATATGAGATGTGAGCAACACAGGCATGCACACAGCAATACGAGGCATGACTAACACTAACACACATCAAGATATATGACAACATGACCAACATAAACATGCACATAAAGATATGAGATATGACTGACATAGACATGCACACACAAAGATATGACACATGCCTAACATAGACATGCACACAAAGATATGAGATATGACCAACATAGACATGCAGACACAAAGATAGATATTTTGCAGATTTGGAAAACCCTGTATGGTGCAGTCTTTATTTCCAAAGGTTAAAGAGCATGTCATGCTAAGACTTATAAAGACTGCACCATACAGGAATATTGAAAAGATGTATCATTTTGCTATTCTTAGTTTTAGCCCTGGTGTTATTTGTTTTGATGTTAGTATACTTTTCATGGCGTTAAAATTACTTTTTGCCATTCCTATTCTTTTGTTTATTTCAGTTTTACAATTTCCATCACTGGTTATAGTATGTCTGAAGTAATTATTGTAGCTCTGAACTGCCATCAGGTGTATTCCCTCAACTTTGATATTTAATTGTAGGTCTTGAGAATTTTCTTTGTTTATGATCATAGTTTTAGTCTTTTTGATATTCATATCTAGTCCATATTTTTTGCTTGTCATGTTTATTACATTAAGTAATTGTTGTTGATCTTTCTGCTTTCTGCTAGTAGTACAGTATCATCAGCATATCTTAGATTACTGATTATCTTTCCATTAATGTTTAGGCCTGGCATCTCTGTAATGTTTTTAAAGATTTGCTCAGTGATTGAACAAGCTTGGTGAATGCATCCATGTCTTACTCCTCTTAATATATCAAGAGTTCTCTTTGTTATATTTTATTATTGCTGTTTACTCCCAATAGAAATTACATATTAGTTGTATGTCTGTATCATCCAGATTTATAACTTTTAGGCAGTCTATAAGTTGATTATGGTGTATTCTATCAAAAACTTTGGTGTAGTCTATGAAGCAGGCATATATTGGTTTGTTTACTTCCATATATTTTTCAGGCAATGTCCTCATGCTAAATATGGATTATTTTGTCCCACTGTTTTTCCTGAATCCAAATTGCTGCTCATCTAATTCAGTATTGATTTTATTCTGAATCCTTCCCTGTATAACTTTTAGTACAATTTTTGTTACCTGGCTCATTAGGCTTATTGTTCTAAAATCACTGCATTCAACTGCACCATTATTTTTAGGTAATGCAATGAAAGTTGATGTTTTTAGTTCATTTGGTATGTATCCTGTATGGTATATGCCATTGCACATGTCTGTGATCACTTCAATGCCAAAATCTTCTAGTGCCTGTATCATCTCTATCTGTATATTGTCAGGTCCTGCTGCTTTTCCCTTTTTCATTGTTTTTATAGCTTTTTCTACTTCAGATTTCAGGATTTTATAGCTGGACGTACATTTTATAAATGGTTTTTTTTGTCCCTTTCGTCATGAAATAATTTTGTTATATCTTTGTTGTCTGTTAGCATTCTTCCTTCTTTGTTTGTAATACATTAGATACTTCGATATCTCAATAGACGCCGTCACCGGTTATGACGTCACTTAAGTAAACATATGTGGCCAGGACCGTGTGCAAAATCTCCGAATTTTTACATCGTATATGTAAATCGTTTTCCGATGATGTTTCCGGAAGCTATTTATACGAAACTTAAGTTGTTTCCTAACAATGAGAGTTCCGTCCGCCTATTTAAAAAGTCGGAAGTGATCTAAAACGATTGTATTTTGTCTTACAACGCATGTTCCAGCTACATACGACGGTCTCATCATATTTTCACCCAAAAAAAAGCATGATGCAGTAAAATAATATGGATATTTAGATTTAGCGTCCATTTTTACATAAGTGTGTGAAATTTCAAAATGATCCGTGTTAGGATGTTGCGGCAATCGCGAAAATTGATGCCCCTGCTCGCTCCATATAAATAACATGGCCGATCGGCGACTATTTCGAATGTTGAACTTTAATTCATTGCAGAAGAAAATCCTGCTAATGAAGCTTTAAATAACAAAGATAACCTGATTCTATAACCACTTCTACATATTTGTGGGAAATTTTAAATGGATCTGTGGGCCCCTATTGAAATTATCGGCATTTGAATGATCTCACCATTATCGAAAATGTTCTCCATTGATGGCATGGCGGCGATCCAGCTGGGATCAAAGACTATGTACTGTTGAACTTTAAGTCATTGCAGGATAAAATCCTGCTAACGTACTAAACGTAGGTTTAAGTAATAAAGATAACCTGATTCTATAACCACTTCTACATATTTGTGGAAAATTTTAAATGGATCTGTGGGCCCCTATTGAAATTATCGGCATTTGAATGATCTCACTATTATCGAAAATTTTCCCCATTGGTTAGCATGGCGGCGATCCAGCAGGGATCAAAGACTATGTCCACTGTTGAACGAACTTTAAGTCATTGCATAATAAAATCCTGCTAACGTAGGTTTAAATAACAAAGATAACCTGATTCTATAACCACTTCTACATATTTCTGGGAAATTTTAAATGGATCTGTCCCACCCTATTGAAATTATCGGCATTTGAACGACTACACCATATTATACAAAATTTCCGGTTTTCCCCCATGCTTGGTCTCTTCAACCATCATCAAGTGCCTCTAACTCAGACTCACTCAACGTTTTTTTTTAGTTATTATAGTTAGTTATATTTAATTTAAAATGTAGTATTTCCAGTTGCCTAATATTAATAAATATTCCCAATTATTGAATTGAAAGGTTTTTTTTATTTATATACTGTAAACACATATTTTTTTAATGAATAAAAAAAATTAATAATAAAATTATACTTCTTATACACATAAAATAACAATAATAATGATGTGACTTCTTTAGCAGAAATTCAGTATTATTTTTATGTGAATCATAGAAATTTATAATTATTCTTACATAAATTGCAGAGAATTACTGTTATTTTTGACGTAAATTCCTGAAAATTACCGTTACTTTGATATAAATCAATTTAATTGATTTTTTATTGACGCAAATTCAATAGAAAGTATTATTTTTTTTTTATTGTACACCAAATATAATGATTATTTTGAAAATGTACACCAAATGTAATGATAATAATTGGTTTTAATTTAATAAAAAAAAATGTGGCTTCTTATTTAAAATTTGGCTTTTTTTGCATGGCCAAACTGGCGCTATGGTTTTTTCTTCTTTGCATCATTAAACACAGAAATAATTCACGTAAAAAATCGTAACTTTTTTTCTAATTGTCGTACAAACATGATTCATGTATCATTGTTTTACTCACTTCGAGGGCTATTTAGCTATACTGGTTTCAATTATTAGAAATTATTTTGAAAAAAAAAACAAAGTACCTAAATACATCCACTTCCAGTAGATTTTTTTTGTTTTTATTAGTCATTCTTTTTATTTCTGTGTGCATCCCTCTTAAATTTTGTTTACTTTCCATAGTTTCGACTTCTAGACATCTTTGGTTGAACCAGTCTTCTTTTGCCTTTTTACACATTTCATTATCAATTTCTTTGTATCTGACAGTGTTCTTCGCTTGTCTCCTTTCTTCCATTTCTTCTAAGATGGTGTCAGTTATCCATTTTTGTTTTTTGTTCTTTTCCTTTTTGGGTAAGGTGATACAGGATTCTTATGTTGTTCTTTATGCATTGCCATTTGGTTGTAACTTTTTCTTCAGGATTTTCTCTTCAGTACTGCTCATTCCCTTCTTCTAGCAGCTTCTGATGTGTTCTTTACTTGTATTGTATAAGTATCTTTGATATCTTTTTGACTTAAAGCTGTAATATCTATTGGTATTGATGAATTAGTCTTTTGTTTGATTTTCATTTTAATCATTACAGGATTGTGGTTCCTGGATAGGTTTTGGCTTTCTTGACACTGTTATGGAACCTATCTTTTATCATTATGTAGTCTAATTGATTCCTCTTCTTATCTCCAGGGCTTTTCCATGTGTACAGTTTCTTTTTCTCTTGCTCAAAGTAGGTGTTACATATTATCACCCTGTTTTCTTCACAAAATTGTATTAATCTTTCTCCCCTGTCATTTCTTTTTCCTAAACCATAATTTCATATACTGTCTTATATCTACCTTAGCGTTCATGTCACCCACTACAATCAAGATGTCTGAAGATTTCACTTGCTTCATAACTTTAGATCTTCATAGTATGCCTTTATTTGTTCATCTGTATAGTCTTGAGTAGGTGCATATGTCAGTATTATTGCTATGTCAAATGGTTTTGCCTTCATTTTTAATACAGTCGAACCTGTCTAAGGCGACCATTCACGGGACTTTCAAAAACTGGTCCCATAGGACAGGTGGTCCTGCCTCACAGGTTTCACATAATAAATAGAGCGATAAAAAAAATTTTATCCTAAGCACTATGAAAACTAACCTGCAAATCAGCGTAATCCATGAGTAGAACATAGTGCACATGTCGGTCTACAATAGCCACTGGTTGGACACTTTTCATAAAACACGATAGTTAAACACACAAAAATATTTTGTCGAATCACTGATATTCGTTCTTCCAGCGTTAATGCTTTTGGTTTTACACTTTTGACACTGGCCATTTCCTATATTGTGTGTAACACTTTTAAAATCCACAAAAATAATTCACTGAGATACTGTACATGTACGTGAATACACTCTAAGCGGGCAATGACTAATTCTTTAGTTAATTCCTGTAATTTATACAGGCCACGCAATGGTCTACTCTGGTCTAGACGGAACCGCGAAGTGATGTCACTTCACGAATCATAGATCTGTGTCTGCCGTGTTTCTCACACCAGTATTGACTGATAAACGTAACACGTCCCACTGTAATCTGGGACTCACTAAATACGGGAAAACTTCGACACCTGTAGACACCTGTG
Source organism: Megaustenia siamemsis (assembly GCA_032433765.1). Taxonomy (NCBI): domain Eukaryota; kingdom Metazoa; phylum Mollusca; class Gastropoda; order Stylommatophora; family Ariophantidae; genus Megaustenia; species Megaustenia siamemsis. The sequence goes on along the minus strand of JAVIAB010000125.1, from coordinate 63,514,560 downwards.
TCGATCGTTTATGGCTCCCAGCGAGACGGAGAAGGACTGGCTGGTCAGTGTATCGTTATCTCGGATTACCCGCGTGTCGTAAACGGGATAAATAACATTGGCGGCGGTTAATTAGCCTGGTCTCTGGTCGCGTCATACGGTGAGCGCCGTAATCAGTGTTAGCATATAGTAAAAAACTCGGGGAAATTGTAGACCCGGTCCTATAACCAGGGAAACGCTTTAAACAGGTGGTCCTAAGACCAGGTTCGACTGTAGTATAATCCTATCATTGTTATGTCCTGTGGGTATTTATATATTTTTGTAGCTCTCGTTTTATTAGTGTGCCTACCTACCCCTCTTTGACGTTCTGTTTTGTTACCTCAATATATAAATGTATATTTTTCGTCTTGCATGTCCACTTTCTTTCCATCTTGTTTCAGATATACCTAAAATATCTATGTTTAATGGTTCTGCTTCTACAATGAGATTTTCTAATTTTCCTTCTTGGTATAAAGTCATAACATTCCATGTTGTTTTTATTTAGCTCGTTCTTATGACAACAGTACAAATTCCTCTTTGGAATGTTACGTGATGAGGCTCCAATCTCTTTCACGGTGGTCTTCCATATTTATCTTTTGTCTCCTGAATATGCCTCATGTGTACCACACACTTTGCTGTTTTCGCTTTTCATTGATCATTTCTGATTATTCAGTGTCAGTGATGATGACCAGGCTGGGTATGGCTGATGTGTTGTCAGATTGGTCTTCGTCCATTTATAAAAGAACCTACCCATTCATACACTTTTCTCATGCCAATGCAGGCATCTCCGTAATGCTGAAGCACTGTTCTATAAATTTCAAACTCTCCAGCCAAAAAAATGAATGTGATTACTGCTTGCTGCTCCTCCACAGTGCAAGCAGTTAAGGGCACTGCCATTTTGCATATGCAGCTCTTGTGATTACACATGCAATGTCATCTACAGAGTAATGTCAATAACTTCTATAACGATGTACATTTCCCTGCACTGGAGTTTGAAATGTCTTGAGTATTAGTCTCCTGAAATACTATTAATTTTGTTCCAAGATGGTAGAATGGAGTTCACGTTCTCTCGACAGATGCAGGATTTGCTTTTGGGGACTGATTAATTTCAGCTCTTCAATGTAGATTTCTGCGTTAAAGTCAACCTGATGTTCCACTTAACTGATTTCCGCCAGTGCTATTGAGTCTTTCATGTGGCAATATTCATCTTTGGCAGGTCAAGTGTTGTGAATGCGACCTTCCCGTCTTGGAGTTGATATGCGGTTTACTTCAACACATTGAGTGCTGTTCAATGGCCACCATTGGAATTGTTTGACGCCAATTATTTACAAGTTACAACTCATTAATATGGACTGCTCTGCCAAATCAACCGAATGTTTCACTTTAGGGATTTTGCACCACCGTTATGGTGTTATGTGCGTTTTTGGCTACATTCACTAGATTAATTAGACATTTGTAGGCGCATCCATTGTTGTGTGTGTCATCATGATAACTGATCGTATATCCCTAAACCGGCTTATACACTTATAGTGAAGGCCAAAATGACAGTTTTGTTCATGACTTTGCAACACCAGTGTGAACTGGTTTATCATTTCACAAATTCACATTGCAGGGGAGATGTGAGCGCTTACAGACTGTTCGATGTACGATGAGGATAATCCGACGAATAATTCCCACGATACTTGTCACCCTTCTTCCGGCATGTGTATTACTATCATTGTGGTCATTCGTTCATTTCGTTCCCGGCTGACAGACAAGTTATTTGAGCTAAGTGATACTATTTTATATATTTTTATATATATTCTCCTATTCTTTCTTATTTATACATCTACACACTCATCCTACCTCCCCTCATGTAGCTTTCTTCTTTCTTCATTTTTTCTACATCCTACTTCCTTCTTTTCTGTCCACCTCTCCATTCTTCTGATCATGTAGTTATAGATAATTGTGTTTCACCGTTTGTTTTCGTTGTCCTTGTATTCTGAAGAAGGCCACAGGCCGAAACGTCAGTATTGTGTTGTGTTCCTCCCTTGTAAAGCTGTCTTCATACCTTGGAGTGTTTAAACTCCCCACCACCGGCTCCTGTGTTTCATATATTCGGATATGGAGACAAAAACTGTGCCCTAACATCATCAAGCGCTATACATTAAAAAAAAATTACGATCAATATTTTCAGGAGGACGTGAACTTCCTGTCAATATGGCAGGTAAGCGGCAGAAACTGTTAATCGGATGATTCCACTGGCACGGGCGGTTGAGCAATTATGGATTTTAATTTGTTTGCAGTGATACTGTGGCCTTCCATTACCACAATAAAGAACATCTTTTGAGTCCTGCTCCAAGATTTGGTGTTATTTTTTTAAACATTCCTAAGTGCTCCTAAACACAGAAAATCACAAAACGGCAAAATAAACTATATTTTCTTACCAGAACATTCATGCAATGTTTAACATCTTTGGAACTGACTAACTGCACATTCCCATCCTCATAGTAGTGAACCTGAAGCAAAAAGCACACAAAATGTAAGGTTGCTTATATCATTTACCATATTTTTTGTATCAAACTTGATCTTGATCCTTCCCATGCCTTTAGATGTCACATAGAGTTTGTTGTGTTTTTCGCCACCCATCTCTATTCTGGGCAAGATGTTTGATCTTATTTATTGAGTCTTTGCCTGCCAACTTTGTTTTTCTTATAAGTGTTCTTTTCAGTGTTTCTCTGAGTCCTCTTTTTTCTGTATCCTGATGTTTCCCATAAAAGAGCCTGCTTTGGACTTTTTTTTTTATTGTCTCTTCTCAGCACATGTTCAACATATGTCCAGCTTCTCTTCCTAATTGTAGATGAGATCTTTGGTTGGCCATTTTCTCTTATCTCAATATTAATCTTGAATTCATTCCATTGCACACAGAGTGTTTTTCTTAGGCATTTGTCTTCACAGACGTTTAGTTTTCTCTCAATCTCCTTTGTTGTTTTCCAGCTTTCATATGCATAGGTAAGGGTGTGAAATTGTGATCAATTTGAAGAAATAAAACAAGAAACAACAGAGTGAATAACAAGAGGAATGAAATTTGAAAGAGAGAGGTCGTTAGTTGGATTCCATAATACAATCTTAAGTAATCAGCGTAACAGCCACTTGACAAAGGTCAGAGATTCCACAAGAGACAAACACAATCAGACCATTCCACGTAAGGTGGCACACTGTGACAGAAATGTCTGTCATCAATTGTGGCTAAAAGCGGCCATAAATGGCGGAAGTGCAATGGAGCAGGTTGACATTCTGAATGCCCTCAAGAGGGCAGAGTGTGCTGATGACTCAATCAATGATCTCTACACGCATGTTCAGACTGCACGAATTCAGGTCAATACTGGGGTTACCAGAAAGAAGGGCTACACAGAAGAATAACAAATAAACACAGAATTAGAGTTGCCAATCTCCAAACACTGGGATATACTGGGGAGGAGATATGAACACTTATAGACCCGTTCGATGTGCATTGAGGATGACTCGTCAACTAAATTAAACTAAATTAGAATAAAGATGAAGCAGTCAATGCTGGTACTGGCTTTCTGCACTCAGTTTGCAAGAATAGTTGTCCAAACTTAGCAGAAACTTAGCACTTAAGCTATTTTCCAGGTAGAAAATGAGCAATATTGTTCATGATATAAATTTCACCGCAACTTCTACTGAAATAAAGTAAAATTATAAAACATACCTGAACTCGCAATACACCATTCACTTCAGCAGAGCCACCAGACTCAGGAAATGTAACAGACCATTGGCTCCTCCATCTTCCATTCCTAGTAAACAAAATAAAGCAAAATTTGAATATGAAACACAAGTTATCAACTTTACATTTACAAGATGAAGCCAGCAAAAAAGACGTTATATCTTGAAATAAAATAGGTTACCTAATTTTTTTTTTTTATTCCAGAAAAAATCCACTTTGTTTCTGGTAATCCTCATTTCCTAAACCGTGTGTGCTTCTAACACTCCATATATTGTTTTCATGTTTTCTCTTTGATCAAGTATTCTTTTGTGTTTGATGATGACTCACTGTGTCACATTTAGTTCTTTCTGATATATCAGGTGGCCGAACTATTGAGTTATTGAGTTATTTGCGGGTCATCATCATTGCACTCCGAACATGTCCATAGGTGCTCAGATCCCCTCCTCAGCAATTCCCTCAGTGTCCAGCGACTGACGACTCCAGTTCTATGTTGGTTGATAAGTCTTCTTACACGGCCACCAAGTTTCTCATTTCTGGCTGTGCCCATCTTAACTCCCATTTCCATCATCCGAAGAAGCGACGTTGATCTGTGTTTGTCGAAGTCCTGTGCTCTTCCCACATCTCGGAGTGCATTGATGACGTCCGCCCGATCCATCGGTTGCCCGTCCTCAACGACAGCGCAGCTAGCCAACCTGTCCGCTCTCTCATTTCCCCGTACTCCCGCATGTCCAGGGACATAGACAAAGGTGACCTTACGTATTTTGGATTTCTGCAACGACTCTACCCATTGCATGCGTACAAAGCCCGCCTCCACTTTTTTTTATCATGCTCATCGAATCACTCAGTATACATGCGTGGATGTAGTCTTGTGACTCTAACCATTTGAATGCCTTGGTCACTGCCATCACCTCCATTGTCATGCTACTCGTGGTCATAGCGTATGCACCACTGTCTTCCTTGGCTATTCTGCCTGCCGAACGTGCTGTAAATGCCCATGCACTTTTTTCATGTCGTCTTACAGATCCGTCTGTATAGATGACTGCATCTTTCTCATCGGTGTTATCGCAGATGAGACCGTTGACCTCAGCATTAACCACGACTGGGTTCTGTTCCCTACTTTTCCTGTCGAGTGTGACAATACATGAGAAAGTCCCCTTGAATGACGTAGGCACCAGTATCCACTCCTCACCAACGCTGATATTGGTAAGCCCACAGACCTGTTTGATGACATCTTCTGCTCGGCCCACCCATGATTTGCCTCTTTTTAGCCTGGTACCTTTCTCTGTGTTGAGCACGTGGTGCAATGGATGCTCTGTATCTGTACTAATCTTCAGGTATGCTCGTGCTCTCCAGATCTTGATTCTGTCATCCATGGTTGGAAAGTCAAGAAGATACCTCATTGCCACACAGGGAGTGTCCCTCGTACATCCCAGGATAATGCGCATGGCTTCATTTTGTATTTTCTCCAGCCTATCAATTTGAGTCGTACTGACAGTAAGAATGGCCAGGGCATACTCGATTGGTGCGAGGACTAATCCCTGGAACAGAAGAGTAAGTAGCCTCTGCTCGATGTTGGCAGCTGCCATGACCTTCAAGGCGGCTAATCCTTTGCGGGATTTTGTTATCACATGGTCAACGTGGTCCCGAAAACACAGGCTGCGATCAAACTTAACTCCGAGGTATGTCATCAACTTGTCCCTGGTCACCTCATCAGCTCCCATTCGTACTACCGGTGTGGTCGTATTAACGATATGATTGTTAAGGGATAACCATGAAACTGATGCTTTATTAGGATTAACCAAGGCACCTGAAACCCCACACCAGGAAGAAATGCGATCGAGTTCGTCTTGCATTGTGGAGGCGATTCCCCGTCTGTCTCTTCCCTGTCGATATACCAGAATATCATCAGCAAAAGTCATAGTTCTTCCCCTCCCATCCAGCTGTTGGGCCGTGATCGTTATTGTGTACACATTAAATAGAACTGGTGACAATGGTGAGCCTTGTGGCAGCCCAGGACAAATGGATGTTGGCTCGGAAGACCAACTTCCACATCTGAGTATCACCTTCCTCTGAAACAGTGCTGCGGCGATCCATCTTATGAGGAAGGGGTTCACCGCCAGTTTGAGAAGCATATGCATGAGATATTCAAATGGTACCCTGTTGTATGCATCCTCCAGATCTATAGCAGCAGCACATGTCTCCTCTCGTCTGTGGAAGCCTTCGAAGACGTCATAGGCAAATACTGCCGCATTGAGCCATGTCTCTTTGTTATATCTAAAAAGAAACGAAATACTTTATCGTTTATGAGTGCATTTAACCAGTTGAAAACTGATACCATAGATTGCACCCACCCGGATCGTTTACCTCTCAGACTAGCTATTGTCCTTTTGAGCCAAAGACGGCACATAGGACAGAACCACAATCTCAAAAACAGAAACCTTGCATGCCAAAATGGCACATATTTCAGAGATCACTGCTCTAAAATCTATGGCGCTGTTTCCATAACAATACTTTTTACAATGACAGCTTGTCAAGCCATCGATGAACCTCCTTAGTCGCCTCTTACGACATGCCTGGAAGGCCACAGTGTCACTATTCTTTACCTCCCTCATAATGAGGCCCCGGTAACACACAGGAACTCAGACACTATCTATCTATCTATCTATCTACTGACATTTCGAGCCGTAACCGGCCCATAGGGCGTAGACCAAGATACACCTCCTCCTATATGAATTTTTTGTTCTAGCAGTTTTCTTTTAAAGATATTTTATCAAATCTCGCCATCTGTCTCTGTTCTGTGCAAGCAGTTCTATCTCATTGAGGGAGCCGATTCCTGCTGCTCTTGCCTCTCTCATCAATGTTCTTCTCAGTGTCTCCCTGGGTCTTCCTCTTTTTCTTTTACCTGTTGTTTCCCATATGAGAGCTTGCTTTGCTATTCGATTATTATCTCTTCTCATCACATGTCCAACGTATGACCATCGTCTTTTCTTTATTACTGAAGATATTAGTGGTTGATTGGCGATTTCTCTAATTTCCTCGTTTGTTTTGAATTCGTTCCATTCTATACCAAGTATTTTCCTTAGACATTTATTTTCGAATGCGTTCAACTTTGTTTCTATATCTCTTGTTGTTTTCCAGCTTTCACACGCATACGTAAGGGTTGATAGTACATTTGATTTGAATAGCCTAAGTTTACTCAGACACTGCAAAGACATTATTCAAAAATACTCTTGACACTTTGAGTGGACAGAAACTAATTTGGATTAATTATTTTGCTTTCTGGTTGTGTGTCTGCCTATGGCAAGAGTTTAAAAAAAACAACTGAAGATAAATAAATACCGGTCAAAAAACACTTTACTTTACTGAGGACAGCTGTCCTACTGAAATAATGTCTTGGGACAGATTTTTATTACTTTTGAGAATGTTGCACTTTTCAAACTGTTGATCTTCTTCTTCTTTCTTCTTTTCTCTTTCACTGATACCTAAAAGGTGTCGTGGTTATATCATTTGTCGTTCTTGAGCTGCTCAACTGTTTGAATTAGTGATTTTCCTTTGTTGTTACATGTCTCTGTCACTGCATCTATCCATCTGCTTTGGGTCTTCCTCTTGGTCTTTTTCCATGCATTCTTGAGAAGAACATCTTTGATGGTGATTGGTAAGGATTTATTCTGACCAGGTGGCCAAACCATTTAAGTTGTTGTTCTAAATATTCTTGGCAGGGTTTTGTTCCTACCATTTTTCTTATGGTTTCATATGGTATTCTATCTCTTCTTGTGTTGTTTGTTACTTTTCTCAAGCATCGCATCTCACAAGTATTGATCTTTCTTAAATGGAATTTAGAAAGGGTCCATGTTTGACTTTCATAGCACAAAGTTGGTATGAAAATGCTATTTATTCTCATGTCAATTTCTCTGTCTAGTTTTCCATCTTCTGTGAACATTGTGCCCAAATACTTGAATTCCTCTACTTGATTTATTTCTTTATCTTTGATCTTAATGTTTAATGGGTGCCTTAATTTGCTTATTCTCATAGCCTCTGTTTTTGCAAAAAGATGCAATTTTCGATGGGAGTCAAATTTAAGTTATAAAGGAATTTCAATACCTGTAGTAAAAGAAATTCAAGTGTTCTTGTGTGCGATTTCAAACTGTTGATCAACCTTTCAAAATTAGAAGTGTGATTGAAAGACTGCATGTTTTATTTCAAAATGCGTTCTCACCATTCCAAAATGTGTCTATTGATGAGTCACACCTATTTTTGCAAAAGAAGATTATCATTTTAACAATACGTTCCATATCAGTGAAGCAGATTTTGTGTGAAAACTGCTTATGTTATGCCACAACACTGGTTATACTTTAGAATTTATAGCCTATAATGGAGCCAACAATGACATTAATGTGTCAGGTTTGGGGAAGGCAGATGATTTTGTTAAAAACTTTGCTGACACTATATCTCCAGAAGGGCCACACACTTTTTGTAATAACTGTATTTCAGTAGCCCAGAATTATTCCTGTGGCTGCATGATCATGCTGCAAATACATACAACAGAGAACCATTTGAATACCTCATGCACATGCTCCTCAAACTGATGATGCACCCTTTCCTCGGAAATCACTGCTGCACTGTTCAGAGAAAGGTGATACTCGGATGTGGAAGTTGGTCATCCAAGTCAACATCAATTTGTCTAGGGTCGCCACAAGGCTAACCATTGTCACCAGTTCTATTAAATGTGTACCACAATAACGGTCATGGAACAGTAGCTGGATGGAAGAACAATAACTTTTGCTGGTAACATTCTGGTACATCGACAAGGAAAAGACAGACAGGATCTCTTCTTGTTGTGGAATATCAGGTGCATTGGTTAATTCTAATAAAGCATCAGTTGCATGGTTGTCACTTAACAATCATATCGTTAACATGGAAACACCGTTGGTACGAACGGGAGAAATGAGGTGACCAGTGACAATTTGATGAGATACCTAGGAGTTAAGTTTGATCGCAGCCTGGAACCAAGTTGACCATGTGATAACAAAAGCCAGCAAAGAATTAGCCACCTTGAAGGTCATGGCAGCTGCCAACACCAAGCAGAAGCTACTTACCCTTCTGTCCCAGGGATTAGTCCTCATACCAATTGAGTATGCCCTAGTAATTCTTACTGTCAGTATAATGCAGATTGACAGGCTGGAGAAAATACAAAATGAAGATATGCGCATTATCTTGGGGTTGTACAAGGGACACTCCCTGTGTAGGAATGAGGTATCTTCTTGACTTTCCAACCATGGATGACAGGATCAAGATCTGGAGAGCATGAACATACCTGAAGGTAAGTGCAGATAGAGAGCATCTATTGCACCAAGAGAAGGGTGTCAGGCTAAAATAGAAGTAAATCATGGGTGGGCCAAGCAGAAGATGTCTTCAAACAGGTCTGTGGACTTACCATTTCATTGGCTCAACATTGACAAGGAGTGGATACTGGTGCATACGTCATTCAGGGACACATTCTCGTGTATTGTCACACTCAACAGGAAATGTAGGGAGCAGAACTCAGTCGTGGTTAAAGTGGAGGTAAACTGTCTTATCTAGGATAACACTGATGAGGAAGATGCAGTCATCTATACAGACAGATTCGTAATACAACACTAAAGGAGTGCATGGGCATTTACAGCAGGCAGAATAGTCAAAGAAGACTGGTACACACGTTATAACCACGAGTAGCATGGTGATGGCAGTGACCAGAGTCACAAGACTACACACACGCCTGCATAGTAAATGATTCGATGAGCATGACAAGAAAAGTGAAGGCATGCTCTGTACACAGGCAATGGGTAGAGTCATTACAGAAGTAAAAAATATGTAGTCACCTTTGTCTATGTTACTAGATATGTGGAAGTGAAAGAGCGGACAGGTTGGCTAACTGTGCTGTCGTTGAAGACAGTCAACCAATGGATCAGGCGGACGTCATCAATACCCTTCAAAATGTGGGAAGGGCACAGGACTTAACTTTTTCAACAACCGTGAGTCCATTTTACTGCTTCAGGTGAAAGAGATAGGAGTTAAGATGGGCACAGGCAGAAACGAGACACTTAGTGGGCGCATAAGAGGACTTATCAAAACCAGACTCATTGTCTAACTTACCACCAATTCTTTGGCTCAAAAGCATGGCTCTCTATGCATGCAGTGACTGTAATATTTCCATTGCCACTGCTACCATAAACAGTGGTCACACCATATTTGTAATGTGAAGACACATAAGCAGTGAGTGCTACTTCTATGGCATGACGCCAGGGTTCAGCTCTCTGATCAGTTTCTGCTGGTTGTGCATCCTGAAAATTAAGATCACTCAAGTTGTTAGAGATCAAAACTGAATCATACAATCATTAACTTTAGATTACGGTAGGGGAGTAAAAATTACTGCATAAAAATACATCTTCAAAATCTGACAATTTGCCGTGGTCAAACTACTTGTCCCCTCTGTGTACCTTCCTAATTACTCCTTTTGGTGACCACTGAGTGACTGATTTGTTTCTATTGATGTAGGATTGTTTTTTTATTTCGTGATATAAATCATTTTTGCAAAATAAATAATTGCCAATTTTCAAGAAATTGATGGTTTTTCCCTTTTGTGACTAAGGAAATTTCCTGGTCGCCGGCAGATATCGAACAACTCTTTGTGACTCAGGAAATCCAAGTCCTCGTGACTCTCCTAGTGTCAACACACAGCGTGTGGTTGATAAGTCACAGAGAGGTATCATAATCTAGGTTTAAATAGAAAGGACACACAGTATAAAAATAAGTATCCCTACTATTTCCACTATGACTACTACTTGTTTCCTCATTTATGTAGATCCTTGGATTATATTTATCTATTGTCCTGCCTGTCAGCTTGTCCTATTGTCATCCAATTCTTCGTTGTTCCACACAAGCTGAAAACACAACTGTAAGGGGCCCGTTTCGAATCATGAAAAGACATTATGCAGAGCATGATAGTTCAGCTATAATCCATTCCCAAAGACACCTTCCATAGCTGAAGACGGCACACACTGGGCAGAAACTCTACAATCTGTGTCTGACCATCTTTTTTATTAAGATCATCACCATGATCTGGATGAGCTGCTCAATCTCAGCAAGGGAGCTGATACCTGTTGTTGGTGCCTCTCATCTCAATGTTGTTTTTAGTGTTTCTCTCTGATTCTGCCCCTTTTTCTTTTAACTCTGGTTCCCATTTGAGGGTTTCCTTTGAGATTCTCTTGTTATATCTTTCATCACACGGCAAACATACGACCATCTTTTTTTATTTAGATTTTTTTAAGCTTTATCATTTCTCTTATTTCTGCACTAGTCTTCAATTCATTTCATTATGCACAAACTATTTTTCTCAATCATTTGTTTTCAACTGCATCTAATTTATTTTCTATTTCTTTGGTTTTTTGTCAGCTTATGCATGCACAAGGGTGGATCTTATTTCAAAATCCTGAGCCTTATTTTTGTGTTTAATAATTTTGACTTTGATATTTTATCAAGGTTTCTGAAAGTCATCATTGCCTTTGCTATTCTGATTCTAATTTGTTTCTCTTTGTGTTATTGAGTTATTTGCGGGTCATCATCATTGCACTCCGAACATGTCCATAGGTGCTCAGATCCCCTCCTCAGCAATTCCCTCAGTGTCCAGCGACTGACGACTCCAGTTCTATGTTGGTTGATAAGTCTTCTTACATGGCCACTAAGTTTCTCATTTCTGGCTGTGCCCATCTTAACTCCCATTTCCATCATCCGAAAGAAGTGATGTGGATCTGTGTCTGTCGAAGTCCTGTGCTCTCATCAGTGCATGAATGGCACAACACGACACAGAGGCATACCAGACTTTCAGAGCACAGGCCGGATATGGCACAAATCTGATGAGAGCAAAGGGAAGGCCCTGTTTGCCCGCTACATTGAGCAGACGGACCAAAGAAATGAGGCTGTAAGAATCAGGATACGGGGATCGCTGTCAAAATTGTGTAAGGATGTAGGGCTGGAAGAAGATCTCTCAATCACAACCGATACCATTCGCACGACACTTAAAAGGTCATTCTCTTTGTGTCTCCTTCTTGACCTATGCAGCTTCCAAGATATACAAAGTGGTCATTGCTTTTCCTCCTACATAGGCCTATATTTTTTTCTTTGGGATGGATTTGATTTTTCATTACTATTGTCTTTTCTTGGTTGACCTCAAGTTTTATCTCACCAGCCATTGAAGACAGATCATTTTGTTATTTATTGCATCTTGTTCACACTGTTGTTGATAAGGACTAAGGATCCCAAAAAGCAAGGTCCTCCATTTAAGACCCAAGTATGCGCCCAATGCCAATGTTACCTGTACAGTATTTCTACATTATGCATCCGATGGTAATTCCAAATAGCAAGGAAGATAAATTAATCCTTGTTTAAATCTAGCATCAATCTGAAATCCACTCACTCAGTCCTGCAGTATGCACCCAATGCCAATGTTACCTGTACAGTATTTCTACATTATGCATCCGATGGTAATTCCAAATAGCAAGGGAGATAAAATAATCCTTGTTTAAATCTAGCATCAATCTGAAATCCACTCACTCAGTCCTGCATCTGTGTGAACTGCACAAGAGAAGTCACCAACAGATTTTTGATGAAATTAATAATTGTCATTATCATCATCATCGAGTGCCTTCTTCGCAGTGAAGGTTGGCTACCATGGATCGCCATTCTACTCTGTTTCTTGCTTTGATGGTGCAGGCTGTCATAGATTGACTTTTCCATCTTTTGATGTTACTCGTCCATGTTAGTCTTGGTCTGCCTCTGCCTCTTTTACCCTGTATTTTTCCTTCCAATATTACTTTTAGTAGGCTGTTGTGTCTTTTAACATGCCCCAAAAATTTCATTTGTCTTGTCTTAATTGTATTTAGTAGTTCTCTTTTTATTTTCAGTTGTTTTAAAACTTCATCATTTGTTGTCTTTTGTTTCCATCCAATTCTACCTATTCTTCTATAAATCCACATTTCAAAGGCTTCAATTTTCTGTTCTGTTTTCTTGTCTAATGTCCTTGTTTCTGCACCATACAGGAATATTGAGAAGATGTAACATTTTGCCATTCTTAGTTTCAGCCCTGTTGATATTTGTTTTGTTGTTAGTATATTTTTCATGGCATTAAAATTACTTTTTGCCATACCCATTCTTTTGTTTATTTCAGTTTTGCATTTTCCATCATTGGTTATAGTATGTCCCAGGTAGTTGTAACTCTGGACTGTCTCCAGATGTATTCCCTCAACTGTGATATTTAATTGTAGGTCTTGAGAATTTTCTTTGCTTATGATCATAGTTTTAGTCTTTTTGATATTCATTTCTAGTCCATATTTTTTGCTTGTTATGTTTATCACATTAAGCAATTGTTGTAGGTCTTTAGGATTTTCTGCTAGTAGAACAGTATCATCAGCATATCTCAGGTTATTGATTCCTTGTTATATCTCATTATTGCTGTTTGCTTCCAGTACAAATTACATATTAGTCGTTTGTCTGCGTCGTCTAGATTTATATCCTTTAGGCAGTCTATAAGTTGGTTATGGTGTATTCTATCGAAAGCTTTGGTGTAGTCTATAAAGCAGGCACATATTGGTTTGTTTACTTCTGTGTACTTTTCAATCAATGTTCTCATGCCGAATATGGCTTCTTTTGTCCCACTGTTTTTCCTGAATCCAAATTGTTGCTCATCTAATTCAGTATTGATTTTATTCTGAATCCTTCCCTGTATAACTTTTAGTAAAATTTTTGTTACTTGGCTCATTAGGCTTATTGTTCTGAAGTCACTGCATTCAGCTGCACCATTCTTTTTAGGCTATGCAATGAAAGTTGATGTTTTTAGATCGTTTGCTATGTATCCTGTATGGTATATGTCATTGCATATGTCTGTGATCACTTTGACGATAAACTCTTCTAGAGCCTGTATCATCTCTATTTGTATATTGTCAGGCCCTGCTGCTTTTCCCTTTTTCATTGTTTTTATAGCTTTTTCTACTTCAGATTTCAGGATTTTATAGTTGTATGTACATTTTATGTCTGGCTTTTTGTCCCTTTCGTCGTGAAATAATTCTGTTATATATTCTAGCCATCTATCTATTATATCTTTGTTGTCTGTTAGCATTCTTCCCTCTTTGTTTGCAATACATCCGTTTCCTGTAGCTTTTTTGTCTTTATTCGTCATCCTCTTTATTTCTGTGTGCATCTCTCTTAATTTTTGTTTACTTTCCATAGTTTCGACTTCTAGACATCTTTGGTTGAGCCAGTCTTCTTTTGCCTTTTTGCACATTTTCCGTATTTCATTATCTATATCCTTGTATCTGGCAGAGTTTTTCGCTTGTCTTCTTTCTTCCATTTTTTCTAAGATTTTATCAGTTATCCATTTTTGTTTTTTGTTACTTTCCTTTTTGGGCAAGGTGTTGCAGGATTCTTGCATGCTGTTTTTTATGCATTGCCATTTTGTTGTGACTTTTTCCTCAGGATTTTCTCTTCTGTACTGCTCTATCCCCTCTTCTAGTAGCTTCTGATATGTGTTCTTTACTTGTACAGTATAAGTTTCTTGTACATCTTTCTGGTTTAACGCTGTTATATCTATTAGTGTTGCTGAATTAGTTTTTTGTTTGCTTCTTTTTAATTTGATTTTCATTTTTATCATTACAGGATTGTGGTCTGAATTAATGTCTGCTCCTGGGTAGGTTTTGGCTTTCTTGACGCTGTTCCTGAATCTGTCTTTTATCATTATGTAATCTATTTGATTTCTGCTTCTTGTCTCCAGGGCTTTTCCATGTGTATAATTTCCTTTTCTCTTGCTCAAAGAAGGTGTTGCATATTATCAGTCTGTTTTCTTCACAAAATTGTATTAATCTTTCTCCTCTGTTATTCCTTTTTCCTAGACCATGATTTCCTATTATGGTCTTATATTTACCTTTTCCTACTTTAGCATTCATATCACCCATTATAATCAAGATGTCTGATGATTTCACTTGCTTCATAACTGTGTTTAGATCTTCATAGTATGCCCCTATTTGTTTGTCTGTATAGTCTTGAGTAGGTGCGTATGTCTGTACTATTGCTATGTCGAATGGTTTTGCCTTCATTCTTATTCGTATATTCTTATTAGTATATTCCTATCATTATATGTCAATTGAGTATTTATATATTTTTGTAACTCTCGTTTTATTAGAATGCCTACTCCTCTTTGATGTTCTTTTGTGTTACCTGAATATATAAATGTATATTTATCGTCTTGTATGTATCCACTTTCCTTCCATCTTGTTTCTGATATGCCTAAGATATCTATGTTTAATCGTTCTGCTTCTACCATAAGATTTTCTAGTTTTCCTTGTTGGTATAAGGTCCTAACATTCCATGTGGCTATTTTTATTTTGTTCCTAGAACAGTAGTTAGAATCTCTCTCCATGGCTTTCTTTGGATTGTTACGTGATGAGGCTCCAATCTCTTTCACGGTAGTCTGCCATATTCGCCTTTCGTGTTCTGAATATGCCTCATGTGTACCACACACTTTGCTGTTTTCGCTTTCTGGGCCGCTGATTAATTCAAATTCTTCCGCCCCATCCACCGTCGCAGACTTTTATTTAATATATACAATATTAAAACAGGTAAATTAATTTTAAAATTTGGGAACTTTGTTAACGAGAGACATGATCACCTATGCCAGTAGGCCCGGTACTTGATGATGATGAAGATAATATTTGTGGTTTCACCAAGCAGTGAAACATTTTTAGTTAAAAGTTAAATTGTACCATCTATATGAGGAATTTCATTATTAGCTCTAGATTTTGGTTCCATTGTAAAAAAATAACCGCCTCAAAATATAATTCTTTAAATTTGACAGTTTGCTGCAGATAAACATCCTCCCACCCCCATGCCTTCCTAATTACAACTTCCAGTGACCCCTGAGTGTTGGACTTGTTTCCTTTCATGTTGCATTTTTTTTTCAAGAGCATGGTAATAATTATGAAAGATATTTATCATAGAAAGGGCCATAAAATGGGAACCAAAAGGTAAAAGAATAAGAGGCAACCTAGAGAAACACTAAAAAAACAAAGATGTGAGAGGCAACAACAGCAGGCATCAGTTTCCTTGCCGAGATTGAGCAACTCACCCTGAACAGAGTTGTGTGGTGAGATACTTTGCGGTTCCTGTGCAAGGTCTGATGCTAGTTAATCTGACACAGAGAGTCTAGAATTTGTACACAATGTACCATCTTTCTCTCGAAAGGACAATAGATAGATAGACCTAGAAGCCATATTTCAAATTTCAACCAAAAATCTTGTCCTCAGCAGACTAGATCATTAACTATGGCTTCAACTTGTAAGTACTTGCGTGACTGCTGGCACAGGTAAAAGACAGTCATTACTGTCAATTTCATTTTCACTTTATATTTAAATGCTCACATTAAAGTTTGTGACCTCATTACTATTATCATTAATTAGCACAGAATAATCATGAACCATAAAAATAAAACAAATGTTAAAAAACAAAAAAGTGACATTGCATATATTAAATAATATCAACTTAGAAATGAGACAAACTTCAACACACCTGCAGAATGTTACAAAATTATTTGATTAGAACTAACCTGAGCTTCTTTTCGTAGATGATCATAACGAAAAGACTGTTTGGATCTGGGATCCAGAAATCGGTTACTGCCTAAATCACCTAGCTCTGTTATAAGCACCTGAAATGCAACATGTGTGAAATATGTAAGTAACAAAGCTCATAGTTTTTTTCAGCATTCTTTGTTTATTATTATTATGATCATCATCATTTCAATCCGTTTATCACAAAATGTAAAAATAAAAATGTTGCCATTTTCCATTGCATACAAAGAAAAGAAATACAAACAGAAAATTAATTTTCAAATTTAATTTGATAGAATTATTGTCAAAACACTATTAGAGTGATACATGTCTCAATTTTCAATGATCAGTTGAAGCACATTTAAAAAAATGAGCATAAAAATAATTAACCTATTATGATGGTTATTGATCGTTGAACACATAAATGAGAATATAGCATATAGATCAATTTTGCAGAAATCTAATAATTATCTAGATCTTCTGCATTTACCAGATGAGTGCTTCACTTTATCACCTACCATTAAAGATATCAGGCTTGGATACATTGTGTTTTACAAGTCATGATATCTGCACCTTTCAGCCGAACACATTCAACTTCAGCAAGATATTAGTGTAATTGATTTTTCTGGAAAAGTTGTAGCTTGGTGTGATACCAACCAATTCACCCATAAAATGTGATGTTGGTCATATGGTCTCCAACACAACCTTCTCCACATGCCTTAATGCACTGGGAGAACCTTAATTTACAGGTTCAGAACGTTATTTAGGTTTCTCTGACATACACTAAAGTAATGATTAAAAAAGGGAAAGATTTTATCTTGGATTATGTATCATCATCATCAAGTACCGGGCCTAGTGGCGTAGATGATCATGTCTCTCCACAACTTTCGATCTCGGCGGCTATTTATCATTTCTGTTGTTGACCTTCTGCCAAGCCATTCTCTTAAGTTGTCTGTTATTTTTTCTCTTTGCTTCCCTCTATCTCTTCGTCCCTCAATTTTTCCAGTTGTTACAATATATTCAAGTTGTTCTCTTCTCATTACATGGCCAAAAAATGATGATTGTCTCTTCCTAACATTGGAAATTAGCTCTCTTTTTGCTTTGACCTTTCTCAGAACCTCTTCATTACTCTTCTTAGCTGTCCATGGTAATCTCAACATTCTTCTGTAAAACCACATTTCTACAGATTATGTATAGTATTATGTATAGGATTATGTATAGTAAGATCATAACATGTCACTTCTTGTAATTTCATAGGGGAAAAAAAAAACGGGATTCTGGAGGGAGTATTTATTTAGCATAAAATATTCATATTAAACAACAGTTATTCCTCAAGAGCCACATCTGATCACAGTCTATGTAAACAACATATATTCACATAATTAATTTTTTTGTTCTTTTTTAAAAAGAGTGATTAAAATAAGATACATGTAACAAACACATAAATCTTATCAAGCACAAAAGTGCCCAACACCATGACAAACAAACATCCTCCCTATACCTCAATGTAGTTACCACACATTTTACCTGGTATTCAGAGCCTTCTATTTTACATGGTGTAAACTGGTCCTTATTGTACTGTGCAAATGCTCTGCAGATATTAAAGTATTTATTCAATAAATTATGATACTGTTATTAACCCTTACACTGCTGTGATGCTATTTATGCTTAAATAACATATATAAAGTGATAGTGAAGACGAACCTGAAATGTGTAGTTCTGCAAGCGAACAAGTTGATTTAATGGTGTCTACCCAGCCATCAATATCGACTGAAAAGACAGTTGTAGGTAGGAAAATGTTATTGAGTGTCCATTGTCATCAGACTTTCAACTGAACAGTGACGATGAAGTACAACCAACACAGCAGAAATTTGAACCAATATCATGGTCTTCAAATGATTTCAAACCAGTTATTCATTCGTTTGACAACTCCATTTCAGGCTGTTGTGCTAATGTGGATTAAAACAGTTCAATACTTTATTCTATCAATCTATCTATTGATCTTTCGAGCCGTAGCCGGCCCATAGAGCATAGACCAAGATACTCCTTCTCTTATCTAAATTTTTGTTCTAGCAGTTTTCAATTCTTTTAAAGATATTTTATCAAATCTCGCCATTTGTCTCTGTTCTGTGCAAGCAGCTCTATCTCACTGAGGGAACTTATTCCTGCTGCTCTTGCCTCTCTCATCAATGTTCTTCTCAGTACCATATCGCGATGGAGCTTTAGCGTTTATTCGATGTCTCTATTTGTCAAGTTCATGGTGTGCTATGCATGCCATAGCTTTGGGAAGGTCAATAGCCCCCAAAAAACAGGTCTCTTGTAAGCTTTTGACCTTCCCAAAGCTATGACATGCATAGTCCAGCTCTCTTGTGTGGATTCTTGCGCAAAGTCAACAAAAGATTACAAATTTTAAGGATTGTGTGCTGGCATTATGGTGTTGATATGTCCTGATGCAGTTTTTTCAGTGGATCAAGGTACTTATGTGGCCTTGTGATGCACAGATCATTTATACCTGTGGTTCGACACTCTAAAATAAGGAGTTTTGGCAAGATGAAGATACTGATGATGTTCATAATTAATCTGCAGCCTTTGTGCAAATGCCAGATCTTCGAGTAGGGAGGGGAAGGAGGAATAATGTTGTCTAATTTCAAGAGAGCTGCAGCAGGAACAGGGGTGGATTTGTATTTCTCAGTCGTTTAACACTGAGGGATTTGCTGAGGACGAAATCTGAGCACTAATGGACTTCTATTCAATGTTGATAAACCAGTGACTAAAATAAAAATAAATGCAACAGATTCTACAAGGCCATTTAGAATTTTTATTTCAATTTATTAATTACTTATATAGAATTTAGATTTCAGAACACTCCTTACACCAAGAGTGCTCATTTTTCTCATTGGACAGAAACTAATTTGGATGGATTATTTTGCAACCTGGCCCTGTGTTTGTTTATGACAAGAGTAAAAATAAAAACTGAAGATAAATTAATACCGATTTTTAAAAAAAACACTTTACTGAGGACAGTCATGTTTGCTGAAATAATGTCTCAGGACAGATTTGTATTATTTTTGAGATTGTTGCACTTTCCAAGTCAGTCAATCAAACTGACATGCTTCTCAGTTCCATTGAGTTAGTAAGAAACAATGTCATAAGCTATTTAAAAAGTGTGTTTTTTTTTCATTTATTAGATTTGTCCATTTTAAATGTAAAGTATCTGTACAAGGTAGTTACAAGAAAATAAAATTCTACTGCTGATTTCGATTTGGTTCTAATATGAGAAATCATTGAAAAATATTGCAAGGAAACAGGTATTGGAAGTCGACAAAGCGAAGAAAATTTGCCCATGTGACTAGTATAAAGTTGTTTTTCATCAACAGGAGTTGATAACAATCAAAGAGAATAAGCCTAACAAGAAACGTGTAGTATGTCAAAAAAAAAAAAAAAAAAAATTGTTTTAAAAAATGTATTTACTTTCTTTCTATTTGTTGTTGTTGCATTCGCCAGCTTTCAACTCTGACGAAGTCCCTAGAGACTAGGAACTGAATTTTGCGTGTTAATCCATTTTTCCCTGGCAGCCATGTGCACAGGGGTCCCTCGCCGCACAGGCAGATAACTCCGACTTCAGAGGTAATCATGTTTTTTCAGTCGATGAGTAACTGACGTTTCAAGCCGGGCCTCGCTGCTTAGATCAGGGGTGGTTGTCACAGAGAGAAATCATAAATAAAAATCCCAACCGGTGTAGCCGAGATTTTAACCCACAACCTCTCTGTCCCGAGGCTGGCGTCTTGCCTCGAGACCAACCAGTCCCCCATGGACTTGGAATACGAGGAAACTGCAACAAGGAACACTTTTCATGCATAGCCTGCAATGGTTCCTGCCGCCTATCCACCATATACCAGAAGTTCACGTCCTCCCAAAAGTGATGATCGTCATATTTCTTTAAAAATATATAGCACTTGATGATGTTAGGCCATCGTTGTTGACTCCAATTTCAAACATATAAACACACAGTCAGTCGTCAGATTATCCCCGTCGCACATCAAACAACAGACTGTAAGATTAGTGTACGGCCGGTCTAGGGATTTACGATGACCTAGCACACAAAAATGTCGTACACACAGCAATGATGAGCCCTTTAGATTCTTGATTACTCTAGTGAATGTAGCCCACGACGAACAGAACATGGTGCAAATTCCCCAAAGAGATAAAACTGCGGCTGACGAAGCATTTCACATTAAAGAATAACATGGAAATAACTTGCGTCAGGCAAATCCAACAATGGTCATTAACAGCACCAATGTGACGTAAAGCGCAGAACAAGCCTAGGCGATAGAAGGTCGCATTCACAACACTTGATTTGTCGAAAATGGTATATTGCCGGCGTACGACATTGTTTTATCGATGCAGATGTAATAAGTAGATCATCATCCTGACTTTAACGCATAGGAGTGCAATGGAGAACTGAAATTAATCAGATATCCAATGCACTTTCTGAAGCGATCGAGAGAACGTGGACTATTTGATTAGTTGCAGAAGTATTTGTGAAGAAATATTATTATCAATCACATAAATATTGTTAAACGCGTGGTAACCTCTGATAAAAATTCTGAGTTACAAAAATATATTTTTGAGGAATTAAAAAACAGTCTACACTGTAAACTTTTGATGTACTGACTAAAAAAAACCACTTAGCAAGCATTGTGGTGGTGTCTGAGCAAAAAAAATGACCCCATGGTGTTGGTTGGGGAGGGTGCACTAACGCGCAGCAGTTACAATTTTCACAGAAAACAGTGAAAAGGTTAACTTTAGTGTGCAATAAAATATCATGATTTGTGGGAATTCTGTCATCAGTCATCAAAATAATGGATAATTTACAAACTTAATATTCTATAAAACTGATTACTAAAAATCACGTAGACAAGAAAAATAGAATATTTTGGTCATAAAAAATAACATGCTGACTTAAAGAAGATTATTATGGAGGTCATGGTACCAGGTTGATGAGAGAGAGTAAAATCAAGATTTTTATGGACAACTGGTACCCTGGACAGCACTTGGCAAATAAAATTCTGTGCCTTTGGAAATATTCATTTCTCAAATAAATATCTCATGCTAGCTGGTATAAATAAAGGAAGATAAGAGATGGATTTTATTCAACAGACCACAAGAACAAACAGTGATTAATACAACTACAAAGATAAATTAATTAATTATATTTCAATGTTACATTTCTAAAATTGTTTAACTAACTAAATACTCCCTTTATTTTATAAGGGAAAAAAGTAACCTGAAAGGTATTTTTAAAAATAATGTATAATATCTGTCTGTACAAGCGTACATCGTTTGTGAGCAAACCAAAAATAGTAACTTATTCACTTAGTCCTCCTTATTGAGTTATTTGCGGGTCATCATCATTGCACTCCGAACATGTCCATAGGTGCTCAGATCCCCTCCTCAGCAATTCCCTCAGCGTCCAGTGACTGACCACTCCAGTTCTATGTTGGATGATAAGTCTTCTTACATGGCCACTAAGTGTCTCATTTCTGGCTGTGCCCAACTTAACTCCCATTTCCATCATCCGAAGAAGTGACGTGGATCTGTGTTTGTCGAAGTCCTGTGCTCTTCCCACATCTCGGAGGGCATTGATGATGTCCGCCCGATCCATTGGTTGCCCATCCTCAACGACAGCGCAGCTAGCCAACCTGTCCGCTCTTTCATATCCCTGTACTCCCGCATGTCCAGGGACATAGACAAAGGTGACCTTACGTATTTTGGATTTCTGCAACGACTCTACCCATTGCATACGTACAGAGCCCGCCTCCACTTTTTTTATCATGCTCATCGAATCACTCAGTATACATGCGTGGGTGTAGTCTTGTGACTCTAACCATTTGAATGCCTTGGTCACTGCCATCGACTCCATTGTCATGCTACTCGTGGTCACGACATATGCACCACTGTCTTCGTAGACTATTCTACCTGCCGAGCGTGCTGTAAATGCCCATGCACTTCTTTAGTGTCGTCTTACAGATCCGTCTGTATAGATGACTGCATCTTTCTCATTGGTGTTACCGCAGATGAGACCGTTGACCTCAGCATTAACCGCGACCGGGTTCTGTTCCCTACTTTTCCTGTCGAGTGTGACAATACACGAGAAAGTCCCCTTGAATGACGTAGGCACTGGTATCCACTCCTCACCAACACTGATATTGGTAAGCCCACAGACCTGTTTGATGACATCTTCTGCTCAGCCCACCCATGATTTGCCTCTTTTTAGCCTGTCACCTTTCTCTGTGTTGAGCATGTGGTGCAATGGATGCTCTGTATCTGTACTAATCTTCAGGTATGCTCGTGCTCTCCAGATCTTGATTCTGTGATCCATGGTTGGAAAGTCAAGAAGGTACCTCATTGCTACACAGGGAGTGTCCCTCGTATATCGCAGGATAATGCGCATGGCTTCATTTTGTATTTTCTCCAGCCTATCAATTTGAGTCGTACTGACAGTAAGAATTGCCAGGGCATATTCGATAGGTGCGAGGACTAATCCCTGGAACAGAAGAGTAAGTAGCCTCTGCTCGATGTTGGCAGCTGCCATGACCTTCAAGGCGGCTAATCCTTTGCGGGATTTTGTTATCACATGGTCGACGTGGTCCCGAAAACACAGGCTGCGATCAAACATAACTCCAAGGTATATCATCAACTTGTCCCTGGTCACCTCATCAGCTCCCATTCGTACTACCGGTGTGGTCGTATGAACGATATGATTGTTAAGGGAGAACCATGAAACTGATGCTTTATTAGGATTAACCACGCTGATGCTTTATTAGGATTAACCATGGCACCTGATACCCCACACCAGGAAGAAATGCGATCGAGTTCGTCTTGCATTGTGGAAGCGATTCCCCGTCTGTCTCTTCCCTGTCGATATATCAGAATATCATCAGCAAAAGTCATAGTTCTTCCCCTCCCATCCAGCTGTTGTTCCGTGATCGTTATTGTGTAGAAGTTAAATAGAACTGGTGACAATGGTGAGCCTTGTGGCAGCCCTGGGCAAATGGATGTTGGCTTGGAAGACCAACTTCCACATCTGAGTATCACCTTCCTCTGAAACAGTGCCGCGGCGATCCATCTAATGAGGAAGGGGTGCTCCGCCAGTTTGAGGAGCATATGCATGAGATATTCAAATGGTACCCTGTTGTATGCATCCTCCAGATCTATAGCAGCAGCACATGTCTCCTCTCGTCTGTGGAAGCCTTCGAAGACGTCATAGGCAAATACTGCTGCATTGAGCCATGTCTCTTTGTTACTATAACCTCCAAGTGTGGGTGGGAATACACGTTTCTGTTCAAGGTGACAAGTGAGGACACGGGCAACTATTTTCTCCAGCAGCTTGCCCGCAGTGTTCTGCATTGTGATGATTCTGTAGGCACTGATCTGAGAATGGTCCTTGTTTGACTTCAGTAGCGGTAGTAAGTAGCTGTGTAGCCACTCCTCCTTAATCTGGTCACTCCGAATACTGGCATTAAACTCATTGGCCAGTTTTGTCAAGTCGTCGTCAGCTAAATTGCCTATGTCATCGTACCGAACACCATCTGGACCAGGAGCAGTGTTGTGTGACCTTTTAAGTGTCGTGCGAATGGTATCGGTTGTGATTGTGAGATCTTCTTCCAGCCCTACATCCTTACACAATTTTGACAGCGATCCCCGTATCCTCATTCTCACAGCCTCATTTCTTTGGTCCGTCTGCTCAATGTAGCGGGCAAGCAGGGCCTTCCCTTTGCTCTCATCAGATTTGTGCCATATCCGGCCTGTGCTCTGAAAGTCTGGTATGCCTCTGTGTCGTGGTGTGCCATTCATACACTGATGAAGGCGCCAGAATGTGGCGAGCGATTTTTCTGAGCACACTTTTTTACAGAAGTCATCCCATTTGGCATCCTTAGCCTGCTTAGCGCATAGTTTAAAGTGCATCATTTTTTGGTCGACCTCTACTTTCAGACACTTCAAGAGCTCAGGTTGTGTTCTTCCATTCCTTCTAGCTTTCTGCCATGTCTTGACCGTTTGTCTCTTGCTCCGCCAAGCTTCCTCGACATCTACGTTCCACCAAGGTGGCTGCGTCCATCGCTCCTGCCTCCTACGAGGGGCGCTCTGTTTCCTATGTCTGATTTTGCTAATGACGTCCTGGTTTGTTTTCTCGTAGTTGAATGTGTGGAGCTTTCTTTTCTGGCTTTTATTTCTGATTTTATCAATTAGGAGGACACATGGATAGTGATCACTTCCATGGAACCCCAGTGCACTCCACCTGCAAATCGGTGTGAAGGTGGAAGACACCAGTGCCAGGTCTATGACACTATCAGAGTCCCCTGTTCGAGTGGCCATTCTTGTTGCCCTTCCATCATTCAAGCACACTCCTTATGCTTACTGACTAAAGGCCACCACTGAAGATTGCCACTATTGTCTGTCTTGAGCAAACTTTTCAAGCACACTCCATGTGAAGCCATTTTTCTTCAGCTCTTTATTAACCATTCTTCACCATGTCATTCTTACCTAAGTTTTTTTCTTGTTCTCTTGCCAGCTAAAGACCAGCAAAGGATTGGCTATTGTTTGCTAGGGACACTTGGATTGGAGAAGATGGCCAACATCTTGTTTTACATTTTGTTTTAAAGGCCACTAGTTTGAACCTCCTGTGTGTTACCAGGGCCTCATTATGTGGGAAGTAAAGAATAGTGACACTGTGACCTTCCAGGCATATCGAAAGAGGCGACTAAGGAGGTTCATCGATGGCTTGACAAGCTGTCATTGTAAAAAGCATTGTTATGGAAACAGACCATAGATTTTAGAAGCAGTGATCTCTGCAATATGTGCCACTTTGGCACGCAAGGTTTCTGTTTTTGAGATTGTGGTTCTGCCCTATGTGCCGGCTTCAGCTTGAAAGGACAATAGATAAATAGATAGTTTGAAACAGATGGTTCCGGTAAGTTTTTATAACTCTGATCCATATAGTAAGATGCTTATTCACACTGGACTTGAATATGCAAATTTTAGCCATAGTTTTAAAGCTGTGCCTTCCAGAGGTTCATAAGTGATGTAAATACCTTGACTTCCTCTTAATAGTCTGGTTTTGATTTCTGCTTGAGCACTTCTATATACAGTCATTTATTAGGCTAGGGAGATAACTTCCTCTATAATGTTTATGATTACTTCTTGGAGGTTAATTAGATGATAGTGTTAATTAACCATTATCTGTTTAGTTTTATTTAAGCTATTTTTATGTCCAAATTTTTTCTGCACTGTTCGCAAGATCTCTAACCTTAGTCTGAATGTCTCTGCAAAAAACAAGCCCACAAGACCTCCCTTTCATTGGACTTGACAACACTCCTGATGGTTGAATCAATGCAGTGTAAACTGTACAATTTTTCAATGATCACGATGACTCATTTATGTTATGGTTCAGATCCAGTACTACTTTCATGTCACTGTTAGTTTTTTTTTCACGTTTTATCAAATTTTAAAAAATAATAACATGCCTGGCTCAAATTTGTGTGTTGTTACAAGCCAGTACTTTAACCTGACTGAGATTACTGCTGGTGGCCATGGTTCTTCATGCAGCATACAACCTCCTACAACACTTTTCACACGTTGCTAATTGAACGAAATGTCTCCACATCATCAATATGGCACAAATTAAAATTAAATCATTTCTGCATCTTTCTTCTTTCATCACTTCCACATGTACCCGTTCAGATGTCAAGGGAGATATAAAGTTCTGGTTCTCTCCCTTTTGACGGCTTCACTCATTGTCAATTGATGCTGCTGTAATGTTTCTTCGATGTTGTCTGTCCATCTTACTTTGAGTCTGCCTCATGCTCTTCTCCCTTCTTCTCTTTTAATGTATGGTTTATATGGTAAGGAATCACACGGCATTTTTTCTACATGGGCAAACCAGTTTATTTGCTGTTTCTGTACATAGCTTAGGATTGGCTCAATGTCTGCTCTTTCTTTTGTAATGTCATTTCTGATTCCGTCTTTTCTGGTTACTCTAGGCACTTTTTTTAGACATAGCATCTCTGTAGTGACAAGCTTTCTTTTGTACTTAGAAAGTGACCATGTTTGACATTGGGAGCACTTCTATATGCCTTACAAAATATTGGCTTTTTAACCTTCAATTTTTATTTGGTGGTTAATGTTCTTCTACCACAAATTTTACATAAATTGTTCACGTTTTGTATAGCTCTTGAAATTTTACTCCATATTCACAAATTTTAACAAAACTACATGCCAACCAAAAAGATCTTCATTTACGTGCACACAAAAATTATGTTGAACATTTTTAGACTTATTGTGTGACTTATGACATATATTTATATATATGTATATATGTATATATACACATTATATTAGCCAATAATAGAGATTAAACATTGTGAAAGAATAAACATCATGAAATAAATATGTGAATCCCACCCGATATATTGTATTATTTTTATCACTGGCAAGCAAAAAATAAGCATTTCTTAAAATACAAATATTACAAAAGAAAATCAATAAAAAAAGACTTTCAATTTTTAATAACCAAAATTATTAAACTGTATTGCTGTATTAACTAATTTATTATATTGCTGTTAATATGAGAGATTAAATTTGTGAAATAAGGAGATCCCAATATAAATTTACATAGTGCCAGTGAAAATTATCCAGAATTGCAGGCAAGACAAAAATTTAGGTCAGAATATGAGGGAAGGAATTCCTATCTGACATCACAACAACTTTCAACTAAGAAGCTAGTTTAAAGAGAGCATGTGGCACCATGAGGCATATTCAACTTTCACCCTGTTCAAAATGATCCTACTGAAAATCTCCATGCACCTCTAATTGTTATAGTCTCATGTCATCTTTCTTAGGCAGTTAGCTATTAATCCAACCGCCCTATGCCAAAATTCTTTAAAAAATCTTAGTAAAATAGATACTGTCATCTGCTTTTAGAATGTCTGTTATTCCTTCAATACCAGGTATTTTTCCCATCTAAATTGTTTTGATTCTTTTTCTTTTTTATCCCATAACTCTGGGTGTCATTGAGGCACCAATGACAGACTTTGTCAACTGTTTCCACTTTTCTCTATCTTCAGTCATTCTTTGGGACTTTGCAAAGTCAAGGCAAAGTCCAGGCCTGTCCTATCTTTTTCTGTCTACCTCTCCATCTCTCTCTTTCCCAAGTTCCTTGCAGAATGGTCTTTGCTAGGCCAGACAATCAGGATACATGCCCAAAATTGCCAAGACAGTTTCTTTAATTTCTTTTCCTATAGGTTGACCTGTGTTGATAATTACTTCCTCTTCTGCAGATGTAATGTTAGAAAGTTTTAGGGGGTTAGATCTATTTAATACAATCTTGAGATATTCTTTTAATTTTTTCAGGTTGTTTCATTTCTCCAGTGATGACATGACCTGTGGCATCTTTGACTGGCAAATAACAATAACTGCCTACTCTTCTCAGAGTCTTGGAATCTGTTAAGTTCCATTTTTTCTCCTATGTATCTTGCTTTATTCTCTTGAATCCGAGTAAAATCTCACCCATTTCTTTCATTATATTGTGTAATGTTTAATCTAAAAATATGCATCAATCAGAATCCTTGAGTCCATATGTATGTCCCCTTCTTGCCTTGTGTAGTTTAAATGAAATAATTCCACTAAGCATATATGATCACTGAAGACATCTTCTTGCCATAACATCTTGTAATTAATTTCTCAATTAATTACTGATAATGTGGTCAATATGGCTCCTATTTGTACTGTCTAGGGATAGCCAGGTCATCTTAACAAAATATCTCTATGACTAGATAATGTTCCTCTTATTTTCAAATTGTTCTCCACAGAGTTCACATTAGGCAGACACAATTCCAAAATATCCAAATTAGAGTTAATGGTCTAACAACTGCTACCACAAAATTTCCATGTCACAATGTCTACTGTATGAAGACATTCCCAGTTATCACAAAGTTCATCAAATGTATTATGAGTTTTGAGAACAAAAGAACTCTTAATATGTTATGTTTTAACTCTAGAATATGATAGCATCGTAAAAATTACCGCATCAAAACACAAATTCTTCCAAATTTGACAGTTGTGGCCTAACACTTCCGTTGCCTCTCCTTGTACCTTTGTACCTTCTTAATTACTACTTTCAAGAAGGAGGAACATAAAATTATACCAAAATAAGGATAACAAAAACAAGACGAGCATTTGTTGCACTGGGAAATATATGAAAGTCGAAAGAAATTAGGTTAAATACTAAAATTAAAATTTCAACTCCAATGTTAAATCAGTCGTATTATATGGCTGTGAAACATGGAGAACAACTAAAATGACAATAATGAAGATACAGACTTTCATTAATAGATGCTTACACAGAATAAAAGGATGGAAATGGCAAGACAAAACCAGTAACATAGAATTATGGAAATGTACCAATCAATTACCAGTGGATAAAGAGATACAGTGAAGACGATGGCGCTGGATAAGACACACACTACGGAAGTCAAATGAGAGTATTACACAACAGGCCGTTTTTTTTGGAATCCCCAGGGAAAAAGACAAAGAGGAAGACCAAGGAATTCTTGGAGAAGAGAGATAGAAGCAGAGATGAAGGTGATGGGGAAGACATGGAACGATCTTAAAAGAATGGCAAGAAACAGAACGGCTTGGAATGTGTTTGTTGAAGACCTATGCTCCACAGGGAGCTAAAAAGGTAGAAGAAGAAGGAAGTTCTTAACTATTTTTTTTTAATGTTACATTTGGGTTGGTGGGGGTAGGGTTATCCCCTACCAAAGGAGAAGTAAGACATCTCCTTTCCTCCGTTACTCTACGGGTCACCCTCGGGCAAGGTGGAGTTCCCATTTAACCCCTCTATCAGGGTTACACGAAACCACTGGAGCAGGTGGTGGATGGTGTTGTGGGAGCAGTCAACAAGTAGTACTGGTTATGGTCCCCATTCCATGATGACAGGCAGAGGATCTCAATTGTAGAGACAATGGCTGCAATCTCCGACTAGTACAGTCACTGCCAAGAAGGAAAGGAATGGCAAACTACCTTCTCATATTGTCAAGTAAAGTTTATGTCAAAATACAATTTAATATCTACAGCTAACAACGTTAAAGGGAACTCCAAAGCAGCCACCTTGTCCGGTAGGGAGTGTCATGTGCTACAGGTGACACTGATCATCATCAAGCTACTGTATTGCAAGATCAAAAATAAAGAGACACTATCAAAAGGAACTAAAAACATTAGATCAGCATTCCAGGTTGGCAAGCATCAGCCAAGAAATAAAGACAATGAAATGGTATGTCCTGGGACTATGTGAAATGAGATGGAAATGACCAGGACTATCACAACATGACAGTAAATATGTAACTTACTCTGGAGGAACCTCACATGAAAGAGGAGTAGGCACCATGTTAGAGAAAGAAGCAAAACAGTGAAAGGATTTTGGCCAGTATAAAACAGAATTCTGATAGTAAAATTGAGAGGTAGACCAATGAATATCAACATAATTCAAGCTTATGCACCAACAAGTAACAGCAAAGAAGAAGACATTTATACAATGACCTAGAGATGGCCACCTTCTTCTTATACCTTTCAACTCCCCGTGCAGCATAGGTCTTCAACAAACACTTTCCAAGCCATTCTGTTTCTTGTCATTCTATTAAGATGTTTTCCCCAACACCTTCATCTCTGCTTTCATCTGTCTTCTCCAAGAATATTTTGGTCTTCCTCTTTGTCTTGTCTCCTTGGGGATTCCAAAAAAGGGCCTGTTGTATAATACTCTGAGTTGGTTTATGCAGTGTGAGTCCTATCCAGTACCTTTGTCTTCGCTTATCTCTTTATCCACTGGTATTTGACTGGAACTTTCCCATAATTTTATGTTAGTGATTTTGTCCTCCCATTTCAATCCTTTAAGGAATTTCATCTGGTCTTGTGGTTTTACCATTTTTTAATAGCTTGATGGCTTTCATTAATTCTTCCTTGCTTGATTTTCCATAGTTAATGTGCAATCTTCTTCTGCTGGTAATTTATTTGGAGGGTTATTTGGGCTGTTTACTCTCGTAGCCTTCGAACTCTCCACAGTCTTCTCTTGAAGCAAGAATTCAAAGTGCTAATAAAGTTATTTGCCAAATTTCGCCATTTCAAAGCATATCTCAATGGAAACAAAGAATTTGGTAAACTCTATCTTTATTCTAACTCTTTGCTATCAATGTCAAATATGGACTCTATCTAAAGATCAAGAAAGAAAACTAACAACAAATGAGATGAGATGCCTCAGAAAAGCTGGGAACAAAACACAAAGAGATTGAACAATGAGATGAAAGAACGATGAAATCAAAAACACCATTGAAATTCTACCAGTAATCGAATACATAGAGAGACAAAGATTAAAGTGGTCTGAACATTTAATGCACATGAACACCTCAGCACCAGCATCAAGAGCCTATAATAACAAAATGGAACAACCAAGATATAGAGGTAAACCAAGAAGAAGGATTGAGGGAATTTACGACATAATAAAACAATACTATATCACTATGTACCAACCCATTTTGCAGCTAAGGGATACAAGAAGAAGAAACAAAGAAAATAAAGATGAGTATAAGAGATAAAATAAAGAAATTGTAATAAAATGCAATGAAGCAAAAGAAGCATGGCTAAAAGAGAGATGCAAAGAGATTGAGATGCAACAAAAAGGAGATGCTAAAGCTATATACAAACAAATTGAAGAATTAAAAGAAAAAACATGATCAAAAACTGGATGTTTAAGATCAATGGAGGGAGAACTGTTGATTGAACAAGAAAGCAAATGGGAACGGACAGAATACATTAAAGATCTTTATAATGATGAACGAACAGTGAATATTAAGGATAATGGAGAAGGACCAGAAATCCTCAGAGAAGAAGTGGAAGACGCCTTGCGCAATATGAAAGCAGGAAAAGCTCCTGGACCAGTTAATATAACTAAAGAAGAGACTGAAGCCATGGGTGATTTTGGAATAGAAATAATAACAAAAATATTGAATGATATCTACAACATCGGATATATACCAGATAACCTGCTCAAATCAATATTCAAAGAAATCTGGTGCGACTGAATGTGATGATCATCG
This sequence comes from Megaustenia siamemsis, assembly GCA_032433765.1. Taxonomy (NCBI): domain Eukaryota; kingdom Metazoa; phylum Mollusca; class Gastropoda; order Stylommatophora; family Ariophantidae; genus Megaustenia; species Megaustenia siamemsis. Next base: position 63,483,040 of record JAVIAB010000125.1, on the reverse strand, counting down.
CACAATAAGCCTTATGTTATATGACTAAGATATTACTAAGAATCATCACGCGAAGAGTGCAAAACAAAATCAGTTCAGAAATTAGCGATGAACAGTGTGGTTTTGTTGGAGGTAAAGGAACAAGCATCGCCATATATATCATAAGATCTTTAGTAGAAAGATCCATAGAGGTGAAAACAGATCTATACCTATGTTTCATAGATTATACCAAAGCATTAGACAAAGTGAGCCGCAATAGCTCAGTGGTTAGTGAACTGGACTACAAAGGACAAGGGGTAGGGTTTGATCCCAACCGACATCTTCCGGGTTCACCCAGCCGTAAATGGGTACCGGATTTTTTTCTGGAAAAGTGAAGCGGCACAGGCGTAATACCGACCATATTAACTCAAAAACCATGTGCTGAAGGTCTGTAATATTTATGGTCACTAACGCCATATTCCCTATACACCACTTGGCGTGAGGGGGGTACTTTACTTTTTTTTTTATATTAGTAAAGTAATAATAAAAATTTTAGAAAACATAAACAGCAAAGATCTAAGAATAATAAAGAACATGTATACTGGCAAGAAACAGTGGCCATAAGAACTGGAAACCAATTGGGAATGTTTCAATAAATAAAACAGGGTGTTTGACAAGGTTGTGTGCTGTCACCAGATTTGTTTAATATTTATAGTGAGATTATTTTAAGATCCATAAGGGGCATGCTTGGAATAACAATTGGAGGTCATAATATAAATAATCTAAGGTATGCTGATGACACAGTCTTAATCGCTATGAGTTACAAGAAATGTTGGACATTATAGTGAAAGAAAGCAAAAATAAAGGACCCAGCCTTAAAAGCAAAAAGACAGAAGTAATGGTAACAACAAAGAAAAAGACATCACCTCAGTGCAAAATAAAGACAAGTGGAACAATATTAAAACAGGCAAATGAATTTAAATATTTGGGAACTTTGTTAACCTCTGACAGAAGATGTACAAAAGAGGTGAGATGCAGAATGGCTCAGGCAAAAGCTGCTTTCCAAAAATTGAGGTAGATACTATGCAATCCATTTTTGACAATAGAAACAAGAAAAAGAGTTCTTAAATGTTATGTAGAGCCAGTCTTAACAAATGGATGGTAATCATGGACAATAGGACAACAGACAAGAAAATCACTGGAGTCTGTAGAAATGTGGTCTTACAGAAGAATATTGAGAATACAGCTAAGAAGAGTAATGAAAATGTTCTGAAAGAGGTCAAAGCAAAAAGAGAGCTAATTTCCAATATTAGGAAGAAACCTTCATTTTTTGGCCATGTGATGAGAAGAGAATAACTGGAATATATTGTAACAACTGGGAAAATTGAGGGACAAAGAGATAAAGGGAAGCAAAGACAAAAAAATACCAGACAGCTTAAGAGAATGGCTTGGCAGAAGGTCAACAACAGAAATGATAAATAACTGTCGAAAGTTGTTGAGAGACATGATCACCTACGCCAGTACCCGGTACTTGATGATGATGACCAACCCACAGAAAGTGCCCTTGACAAAAAATACATCAATAACTTGAGCCTACGATGCCTACTGGCAAAACAGGATAAATGAAAAAAGAAGAGAAGCAGTGAGAAATGCTAAAGAATCTATTCAACAAACATCAAAAGAAGTAACACCAGTTACTAAAAGAATCAACAAAAAGAAATGGATGACAGAAGAAATATTAGAACCAATGGACAAAAGACGAAATCATAAGAAAGAAGAATAGACATACACAATATTGCATAATGAGATCCAAAACAAATGCAGAGAAGCAAACGAGGATGGTTAAAGCAGTAATGTGAAGAAATGGAAAAAGAACAAAAGTAATACACAAAGTTTATGCACAATCAGTTAAATGAATTAAGAAAAAGAAAAGAAGTCAAAGTTTCAGGATGTTTGAAATCAAAGGAAGGATATATAATAATGGGACAGGAGAAGATAATAGAAAGACGGACAGAATATATCAGTCAACTCTATGATGATGAAAGACTGGAGCTAAACATTTCAAACAAAGACACAGGACCATTCATAATAGCAGAGCCGGAGAATGAAGTTCAAGAAATTATAAGACACAATAGTAGAAGCACGCACGAAGAAAGATCTGTGTCTGAATAGTAAGAAAACAGAGGTAAAGGTCATATCGAAAAAACAATGATCACCATCTGAAAGTTCTAGTTCTAGTGCGGCATAAAAATAAACAAGACAAATCTGAAAGAAGTGCAATGCATCAAATACTTGGGCACAATAATAACATCATCAAGAAAATAAAAAGCCCATGGTGTATCCATGTGCCTAAGAGCTGATTGACTGAGGTTGGCCAGTTTATAATGTGGAAATGGATTCTGGACCATGCAATTGAGTGAGTACATGTGAGTCTAGACCATACACAGCATTGACTTTCAGCGACAAAGTCAGCAATGATGACAAGAAGTATTCAGATGAAGCCTAAACATTAACATTGAAGAAGGAAAATCAGAAAAGGAAAATCAGAAAAGGCTAACATGCCAGAATGTGTCAGAAACAGTTTATATATGAGAGGTTAACTCAAAAAAAAATGTGCGATACATACTGGAACTATGCTTCCATAAATCAATGACAGCCCATTCTTGATAATCTACAGTGCAGCGCCGATATAATGATTTTGCAAGAAACACTTCTTGGTGATAGGACAGTTAGTGCCCCTGGATTTCACTGTTTCTACAATAGACATCTTGAACAAGCCATCCCTGTGCGTAACAACATGGTGGCAGCTGAGGTTGATATGTCTGCGTGGGACAATGCAGAATTGCAGGTGCATGCAGTTAAGAGTGCTGACCCCAGTTCCTTCTGTGGTTGTAAATGTGTATGCCGGTAATGGCAAAGTGGATACACAACAATGGCAGAATCTCTTCGCATTCGAAAAGGAGAACATCATTTTCTGCAGTGACTTTAATGCTAAACCAGTAAGCAGAGAGAAGACCTAGAGAAAGCACTGGTGTCAGCTGATTTAGTGTGCTTGAATGCTGGAAGGGCAATGAGAATGGCAACTCGACCAGAGGACTCTGACAGTGTCATAAACTGGTTTGCAACTGGAGTGTACTGGGATTTCAAGGAAGTGATCACTATTCATGTGTCATCCTAATTGAGAAAAGTCAGAAATAGAAGCCAGAAAAGAAAGCTCAAAACATTCCATTATCTAATTCCACAGACCAGAATGTCATTACTAAAATCAGACACAGGAAACAGGAAGCCCCTCGTAGGAGGCAGGATCTATGGATGCAGCTGCCCTGGTGGAATGTGGAAGTCGAGGAAGCTTGGCGAAACAAAAGACAAACGGCTAAGACATGGCAGAAAGCCAGAAAGAATGGAAGAACACAACCTTAGCTCTTGAAGTGTCTGAAAGAAGAAGTCGATCAAATAAAGATGCACTTTAAACTATGTGGGTGTCCGGTTAGCGCAATCGATAGGCGGTTGGCTTACCACGGCAACAGCCGGGGTTCGTAATCCTGGCGAGGACACCTGGGTTTTACTAATTCCCTAAAAATTAGTAGGAGCCGCGATAGCTCAGTGGTTAGTGAACTGGACTACTACGGACAAGGGGTAGGGTTCGATCCCAACCGACGGCTCCGGGTTCACCCAGCCTTAAATGGGTACCGGATTTTTTCTGGGAAAGTAAAAAGCAGCACGGGCGTAATACCGACCACATTACCCCAAAAAATCATGTGCTGAAGGTCTGTAAAATATAGGGTCACTAACACCATATTTCCCTATACGCCACTTGGCGTGACGGGGGGTACTTTACTTTTTTTTTTTACTTTAAACTATGTGCTAAGCAGGCTAAGGATGTCAAGTGGGAATATTTCTGCAAAAAAATGTGCTCAGAAAAATCGCTAGCCGCATTCTGTTTCCTTCATCAGAGCAGATATAACAAAGAGACGTGGCTCAATGCAGCAGTCTTAGCCTTAGATGTCTTTGAAGGCTTCCACAGATGAGAGAAGATGTGCTGCTGCTATAGATCTGGAGGATGCATACAAAAGGGTACCATTTGAATACCTCATGCACATACTCCTTATATTGGCGGTACACCCCTTCCTCATTAGATGGTTCACTGCAGCACTGTTTCAGAGGAAGGTATAAACAGATGTGGAAGTTGATCATCTGAGCCAACATTAATTTGTTCAGGGCTGCCACAAGGCTCACCACTATCATCAGTTCTATTTAGCATGTACACAATAATGATCATGGAACAATAGCTGAATGAGAAGGAAAGTACTATGATGTTTGCTGATGACATTCTGGTATATCGAGATGGAAGAGACATACAGTAAATCGCCTGCATACACCAAAACGAACATGATCGCATCTTTACCTGGTGCGGAGTATCAGGTGCATTGGTTAATCCTAATAAAGCATCAGTTGCATGGTTCTCCCTTAACAATCATATTGTTAACATGGAAAAACCAGTGGTACAAATGGGGGCATTTGAAGTGACCAGGGACAGGTTGATGACGTACCTCAGAGTTAAGTTTGACCATAACCTGTATTTTCAGGATCACATGAACCATGTAATAACAAAATCCTGCAAAGGATTAGCTGCCATGAAGGTCATGGCAGCTGCCAACATCGAGCAGAAGCTACTGACTTACCCTTCTGTTCCAGGGACTATTCCTCACACCAATTAAATATGCCCTGGCAATTCTTACTGTCAGTACGACGCAAATTGACAGGCTAGAGAAAATACAGAATGAAGCCATGCACATTATTTTGAGGTGTATGAGGGACACTCCCTGTGTATCAATGAGGTATCTTCTTGACTTTCCATCCATGGATGACAGGATCAAGACCTGGAGGGCACAAGCGTACCTGAAGATAAGTGCATTAAAGAGCATCCATTGCACCACGAGTTCAACACAGGGAAAGGTGTCAGGCTAAGAAGAGGCAAATCACAGGTCTGTGGGCTTACCAATATCAACGCTGGTGAGGAGTGGATGCAGGTGCCTACATCATTTAGGGGCACATTCTCACGTATTGTCACACTCGACAGAAAATGTAGGGAACAACTCAGTCGTGGTCAATGTGCCCACAGATGAGAAAGATGTAGTTATCTATACAGGCAGATCTGAATAACAACGCCAGAGGAGTGCATGGGCATTCACAGCACGCGCAGCAGGCACAATAGTCAAAGAAGACAGTGGTGCATATGTTATGCCCATGAGTAATATGACAATGAAGGTGATGGCAGTGACCAGGGCATTCATCTGGTTAAAGTCACAAGACTACACCCACGCCTGCATACTAAGTGATTCGATGAGCATGATGAGAAAAGTGGAGGCAGGCTCAGTACGCAGGCAATTGACATTCTCGCTTGGTTCTTACTGCACATTGCTATGGAAGCACACATCCATCCTCGTCTAACTCCAGCACTCACTATCGTCCTGTTTCGTTCCTTACTAAGTCAGTCCTGACTAATAATCTTTGCTTCTGGCTGTCTACTAAAACGACGCCAGTCGTGACCACTGACACTTCCTAACTTAAGTGGACAAGTCGCTTCTTGTGTTCTTCTAACTAATCCGTGACACTACCATGAGCTTCACTCACTAACCTGCATGGCTGACGCCTTACCGCAAAGCTCTTACGTCTTCCTACAGGTCCTTAACAGTAGCCAGTTCTTTTTCTAACATCGTTCATTTGCTTATATTTCTCGTCGACCAACCAATCAGAATGACTTCCTTTCCTCTCACATCCAATAGCTTTCTGCTACGCCACCCACCCACTTCTCCTGTTTACTACTATTATCAGTCACGAGAATCTTGTCCTTTCTTTTGAGTAATTCTACCCCGACTTTCCTGTGATTCCCCTGACTGTCCCTCGTCTTAAGATTCCCCCACTCTCTTCAACCCCCTGTTACACCTGGATATGAGGGAGTACTGGGAAATGAAAGAGTGGATAGGTTGGCTAGCTGTGCTGTTGTTGAAGACGGTCAACCAATGGATCAGGCGGATGTCATCAATGCCCTCCAAGATGTGGGAAGGGCACAGGACTTCAACAACCATGAGTCCACGTCACTCCTTCGGATGAAAGAGATGGGAGTTAAGATGGGCACAGCCAGAAACGAGAAACTTAGTGTGTGTATAGGAAGACTTATCAACCAACACAGAACTAGAGTCATCAGTCGCTGAACACTGCAGGACTTGCTGAGGAGGAGATCTGAGCACCTATGGACATGCTCAGAGTGCAATGATGATGACCAGCAAATAACTCAAAAAACATCAGATGGAAGATGCACTACAGAAATAAAAAGCAGAATAGCTCAGTTCAAAACAGCATTTCAGAAAAAGAAAAACATCTTATGCAACAAGTTCATGTCAATGGAAGTGAGAAAGAATGTTCATCTGAGCTATATAGAGCCAATTCTGACTTATGGATAAAAACCCAAGACAGTAGACAAACAAATGAAAAGATGATTCGCGGCCACAGAGATGGGATTTCTCAGAAAAATGTTTAAAGTTACATGGCAGAAAGCCAGAAGGAATGGAAGAACACAACCTGAGCTCTTGGAGCATCTGAAAGAAGAGGTCAACCAAAAAATGATCCAGTTTAAACTATGCACTATGCAGGCTAAGGATGCCAAGTGGGATGATTTCTGTAAAAAAAAGTGTGATCAGAAAAATCGCTAGCCACATTCTGGTGATTTCATCAGAGCATGAATGGCACAACATGACACAGAGGCATACCAGACTTCCAGAGCACAGGCCAGATATGGCACAAATCTGATGAGAGCAATGGGAAGGCCCTGCTTGCCCGCTACATTGAGCAGACTGACCAAAGACATGAGGCTGTAAGAATGAGGATACGGAGGTCCCTTTCAGAATTGTGTGAGGATGTAGTCCTGGGAGACGATCTCACAATCACAACTGATACCATACGCACAACATTTAAAAGGTCACACAACACTGCTTCTGGTCTGAAAAAAATGTATAAATGTGAAATCTTGTAAAATGAACCATTGTCATGGTGTCAAACTGTATTCACAATACTAGTGAATAGTTTCAGTTGGTAGACTTACCCAGAAGCACTTTCTTTGAGGAGATTGTCTTCATTGACCAGAATTCTCACATCTGTGAGAATAAATATTAAATAACATACATAAACCCTTGAAATGTTTTAAATGCAAAGATGTGAATGAAATAAATCAATATTGTATTCTTGTCAAATCATTAGATCACATAACACCACTATTATCCAACAAGGAGATAATGCAAAATGGGCACTCTACAATACAATCTTCCAACGTTATGCCACCAATGCCAGACTTGGACCCTATATTCAAGAACAATAAGAAAAATAACCACTACAGAGATGAAACATTTTAGACAAATAACAGGAAACACCCTGAGAGATATGCTGAGAAATTAAGGACTGAGAAAAAATGCTAGGAATTCCTGTAATACATTAAAAAAAAAAAAAAACAAGACAAAATGTTTTGGCAACATTATAAGACAGAAAGACCAAAACACAACACAACAAGCCTTTTAAAAAACACAATACAGCGAGCTTTTTAAAAACAACTCAAGAACACCAGTCTCAAGGGCCAACCAAGAAAAAGATGGATTGATGGAATATTAAAAACACTAGAAAACATAACAGCACAGGCCAACAAAAGAGCAAAAGACAACACATTATATCTCCCTTTAATGATGAAGGGTATATGAGGAAGTAACAAAGAAGAATAATGTATTATCAAACAAAACCAAAATAAAATTCATCATCATCATCAGGTGCCATCTCCACAAGGAAGGTTGGCTACCATGGAGCGCCATTCTGCTGTCTCTTCTTTGATGGTGCAGGTTGTCATAGGCTGATTTGTCCATCTTTTGATGTTACTTGTCCATGTTAGTCTTGGTCTGCCTCTTTTACCTTGTATTTTCCCCTCCAAGATTACTTTTAGTAGGCTGTTGTGTCTTTGACAGGGGTGCATACTATCCCCCTACTGTTTATTACATACATGGACCATGTATGTAAGCTAGCCAACCCATCAGAGACAGAGGAGATCAATGAGCTTTTATTTGCAGATGATCAGGCACTAATACATGAAACAATAGAAGACCTACAAGAACACTTAAACAAACTTAACATCCCAGGCACAAAATACAACATGAAAATCAACATCAACAAAACAGAAGTCATAAATGTCACCAAAAATAAACAGAACATCAACATAACTATAGAAGACAGACAACTAAAACAAGTAGAGGAATTCAAATACCTAGAAGTCTAATCTCAAACGATAATTCTCAAACAGCAGAGATAGAATCAAGATGTAACAAACCTTGTCAAATCATCGGACAGTTATCACCACTATTGTCCAACAAGGAAATAACTCTGGAGGCAAAATGCGCACCAAACAATACAATCTTCATCCCAACATTGTGCTACCAATGCCAGACCTGGACCCTAGATGCCATAAAGTATAAGAAAAATAACCTCTACAGAGATGAAATGTGTTAGACGAATGACAGGAGATAAGATAAGAACGAAGGAGATAGGAATGTCTGAGAGATAAGATCAGAAATGAAGAACTGACAAAAAAGCTAGGAATAGTCTTCCATAGAATATATGGGTCGATGGAATATTAGAAGCACTAGGAAACATAACAGCAGCAGAGGCAAACAGAAGAGCAAAAGACCGCAAATTATATCTCCTCCCCCTTCTCGCTGAAAGGCAGATGAGGAAGGAAAGAAGAAGTTGTGTCTTTTAACATGGCCCAAAAATTGCATTTGTCTTCTTTCAAATTGTGTTCAGTAGTTTTTTTCATTTTTAGTTGTTTTAAGACTTCATTATTTGTTTTCTTTTCTTTCCATCCAATTCTACCTATTCTTCTATATATCCACATTTCAAAGGCTTCAATTCTCTGTTCTGTTTTCTTGTTTAATGTACATGTTTCTGCACCATATAGGAGTATTGAGAAGATGTAACATTTTGCTATTCTTAGCTTTAGTCCTGGTCTTATTTGTTTTGATGTTAGTATATTTTTCATGACATTAAAATTACTTTTTGCTATTCCTATTCTTTTGTTTATTTCAGTTGTACATTTTCCATCACTGGTTATTGTATGTCCATGGTAGTTGTACTTCTGAACTGTCTCCAGGTCTATTCCATCAATTTTGATATCCACTTGTGGGTTTTGAGTATTTTCTTTGTTTATGATCATAGTTTTAGTCTTTTTGATATTCAAATCTAGTCCATATTTTTTGCTTGTCATGTTTATTTCATTAAGTAATTGTTGTAGATCTTTAGGATTTTCTGCTAGTAGTACAGTATCAACAGCATATCTTAGGTTATTGATTATCTTTCCATTAATGTTTAGGCCCGGCATCTCTGTGATGTTTTTAAAGATTTTCTCAGTGTATAGATTGAACAAGCTTGGTGATAGGATGCATCCCTGTCTTGCTCCTCTTTTTATATCAATGGATGTAGAGTTCTCTTTGTTATATTTTTTTCTTGCTGTTTGCTCCCAGTATAGATTACATATTAGTTGTATGTCCATGTTATCTAGATGTACATGTATCTCTTTTAGGCATTCTATAAGTTTGTGGTGTATTCTATCAAAAGTTTTGGTGTAGTCTATGAAGCTGACATACATCGGTTTGTTTACTTCTGTGTACTTTTCGATTAATGTTCTCATGCAGAATATGGCTTCTTTTGTCCCACTATTTTTCCTAAATCCAAATTGCTGCTCATCTAATTCAGTATTGATTTTATTCTGAATCCTTCCTTGTATAACTTTTAGCAAGATTTTTGTAACATGGCTCATTAGGCTTATTGTTCTAAAATCACTGCATTCAACTGCACCATTCCTTTTAGGCAATGCAATGAAAGTTGATGTTTTTACTTCATTTGGTATGTATCCTGTGTGGTATAAAAATACAATTATAAACACATTTTCTTCTCTGAGTTCATTCATCAGCAATGATAAAAGAATCTTAGATTTTTCAGTTTAACACAGATACATGTAAGTATAAGGTCACCTTTGTCTATGTCCCTGGACATGCGGGAGTATGGGGAAATGAGAGAGCGGACAGGTTGGCTAGCTGCGCTGTCGTTGAGGACGGGCAACCGATGGATCGGGCGGACATCATCAATGCCCTTCGAGATGTTGGAAGAGCACAGAACTTCGACAAACACAGATCAACGTCACTTCTTCGGATGATGGAAATGGGAGTTAAGACGGGCACGGCCAGAAATGAGAAACTTGGTGGCCGTGTAAGAAGACTTATCAACCAACATAGAACTGGAGTCGACAGTCGCTGGACACTGAAGGAATTGCAGAGGAGGGGATCTGAGCACCTATGGACATGTTCGGAGTGCAATGATGATGACCCGCAAATAACTCAATAACAATAACAATAACATGTAAGTAATGTATGCATCCTTAGATTTAAAAGAGAAGCACATTTCCACTGTCTCATCAGAGTGAAGTAAAAGCAAGGTATGGGAGAAATGAAAAAAAGTGTTTTGGTTAGTTTTATAGTGATAAAAGATAACACAAAACAATCAGACACTGGTTAAAAGCTGGTCTTCTGGTAGGACGCAAACACTACACATCAATGTATCATCATCATCATGTGCCATACCGGTTGGCATAGGTGATCATGTCCCTCCACAATCTTCTATCTACAGTGCATCATATCAGTTCTGTTGTTGACTGTTTTCCATGCCATGACACCAAGCTATCCAGTATTTTCTCTCTTTGTCGCCCGCGATCTCTCTTTCCTTTTATTTTGCCAGTTGTAACCAAGTATTCCAACTTTCCTCTTCTCATGATGTGCCCGAAAAATGTTGATTGCTTCTTTCTGATGTTTTTTAAGAGCTCCCTTTTTGTGTTGGCCTCTTTGAGAACTTCCTCATTGGTCTATTTAGCTGTCCAGGGAATTTTCAACATTCTTCTGAGAAATCCCATCTCTGTGGCCTCTAATCGTCTTTTCATTTGTTTGTCTACTGTCCATGATTCACTTCCATAGGTCAGAATTGGTTCTATATAGCACCGATGAACTCTCTTTCTCATTTTTATTGACATAGATTTGTTGCATAAGATATTTTTCATTTTCTGAAATGCCATTTTGGCCTGAGCTATTCTGCTTTTTATTTCTGTGGTGCATCTCCCATCTGATGTTATTATTGTGCCCAAGTATTTGAAACGTTGCACTTGTTTCAGATTTGTCTCGTTTATATTTATACTGCATGATGGTGGTGATTGTTTCTTCGATATAACCATTACTTCTGTTTTCTTACTATTCAGACTGAGACCTTTCTTGTTGCTTTCTTTCACTATTATATCTATCATTTCTTGTAGTTCATTCTCTGTCTCTGCTATTAAGACTGTGTCATCCGCATATCGCAATTTATTTATGTTGTGACCGTTGACTTCAATTCCTTTTTTGTCTACTATTGATCTCATAATATATTCGCTGTAAAGTGAAAACAAATCCGGCGACAGAACACAGCCTTGTCTGACTCCTTGCTTTATATGTTGGAATTGTCCTGTTTGGTTGTTAATTCGTATAGCTGCTAGTTGTTGCCAGTACATGTTTTTTATGATTCACAGATCCTTGCCATCAATGTTTAATTTCTCCAGCATATTGATTATTTCCACATGCTTTACTTTGTCAAATGCTTTCATGTAGTCTATAAAGCACATATATAGATCTTTCTTTACCTCTATAGATCTTTCTATCAATGTTCTTAAGATGTATATTGCATTATTGGTGCCCTTTCCTTCCACAAATCCACATTGTTCCTCACTTATTTCTGGTTTTATTATACAATAATCATTTTACATCAATGTATACATACCATTAAAGACCTCATTAAATTCCCCTGGTGGAGCATGCAGAATAAAGTTGGAGGCTATTGACACCTGGTGAGGAAAAAATACTAAAATCAATACAACTTCAAACAAATGCATATGTATATCAATGTATCCCAAATGTGTGGTGTGTGTGCACATGGCATTTTACATCTTTACAGGTGGTTGGAAACAGGCAGTGTTGATCTTTAATAGTAACTGCCCAGCAATATTTTGCTGAACAATATCTCATGTCTTATTTTCTCAATACTGTAATGACAAGTCTGACAGCGGAATCAACAGAGCAATTTTATGTCAAAGAATCTTACCCCTTTTCTCTTCTTCTAACTTTGAGTTGCAATTTTTTTTTAATGTTGTATTTCTTCTCGTGTGTTAATATCACTGACAGTTTTTCTCAGTCTTTTTTTTTCAACTAATGAAAAATTCACTTATTAATGCATTGCAGACATCTTTGTATCTCAATTTTGGTCTATTGCCAGAGGCTACTTCCCCATCTATAAGTTCCCATTACAATATTTGCTTGGGGATGTGATTGTTATTCTCTCAACTTTTGTGCCATGTTAATTGTCTTGTCTCAATGCTATAAAGCCTAGAACGCTGCTGGAATTCAACGCAAATGAAACTGTTTAGTCTTTTCTCATATCTTGAATGTAGGTGATGGGGGTTAGATAGGGGAAAAAAATTGTGAGGAAGGCACATGTCAGTACCAGCAACTCACAGCTGCCTGCTTGCACCAGGATTGGTGAACAAGAACTAAACAGTTCACACTCCACCTCTTAGTAGTGCCCCTAGAAACACAGTACTCAAAATGCTATGATGAAGTCTGATGTACTTGACCAAAAGGTACAAAAACTGTGTTAAATCATGTTATTTCATACCTGTTTACCAAACATTGTATTTACCTTGTCAATTATTTATTTCTTCCTCAGCAGCCATGCAATCTAGTTTTCATACTTTAAATTATAAGAAACTATTATGATAATTTTATCAAACTACCTAAATAATCGGGAGCCGCGATAGCTCAGTGGTTAGTGAACTGGACTACCACGGACAAGGGGTAGGGTTCGATCCCAACCGACGGCTTCCGGGTTCACCCAGCCTTAAATGGGTACCGGATTTTTTTCTGGGAATGTAAAGCAGCACGGGCGTAATACTGACCACATTACCCCAAAAATCATGTGCTGAAGGTCTGTAAAATATAGGGTCACTAACACCATATTTCCCTATACGCCACTTGGCGTGACGGGGGTACTTTACTTTTTTTTTTTTACCTAAATAATCCTCCTTTCCTTACACATGATATATGTTTTATAGCTGATTTGATACAATCTGAATCATAACAAAACAAACAAAAATTTCAAAAATTCATAATCTTTATTTTATTTATTTATTTTTTTTTTGTTTGCCAGCTTTCACCTCTGGCAAATTCCCTAGAGACTACGAACTGATTTTTGCGTGTTAATCCATTATTCCCTGGCAGCCTATCGCACAGGGGTCCCTCACCATACAGGCCGATAACTCCATCTTCGAAGGTACTCATTTATTTTTCGTTGATGAGTAATTGATGTTTCAAGCCGGGTCTCCCTGCTGAGACCAGGGGTGATTACCACAGAGAGAAATCATAAATAAAAATCCCAACTGGTTCAGCCAGGATTTGAACTCACAAGCTCTCTGTCTCAAGGCCGGCGTCTTGCCTCAAGACCAACCAGCCGCCCCCCCCCCTCCCATTTTATTCAATAATTAGCATACAGACACGAATGAAGCATTTTGGAAATTCCTTTCATCAAGGGCTATCTTCTAGTTATTATGTTTAAAATTTGTAACACCCTCCTGTAAGTTTTAGTAGGCAGCACATCAGAGGAAACCCCAAAACACCTATTTCTGGAGGTTCTGATTGTTAAGTAAACTGGTTCATTAAAAACTTGTACTCAATATCGAACATCATCCGACATAATATTCTGATGATTCATCCAGACAATTAATGAGCCTAAAACAGTTCTTAACAAAGAATCTACCATTATGTAGAGCCAAACTAGTTGAAAATCAGATTACATTGTTCTTTGACATAGTCTACTATTTCATTGCTGCATTTTCTTAATTTGTTTACTATTTAAAAATAAGAATGATTAAAATAAGGTGAATATTTAATTTAAGTATCCATTTCTACCTAAATGTATGTAGTTTTGGTTTAAAAGTGATTTGCAGTTCCATTATGAAGTTATCTACAATTTATAAATACATCCTTTTCCCACTGAAAAGCCATTTGGTCACACCCCAACCATGGTGTGTCTTAGCTTCCATTGTTGATTTTTAATTAATTGTCAATAAAAGTAACTAGTATGTAAAAAAAAAAAAAAAAAAAAAAAAAAAGTAAAGTACCCCTGTCACGCCAAGTAGTGTATAGGGAATATGGTGTTAATGACCATATATTTTACAGACCTTCAGCACATGATTTTTGGGGTAATGTGGTCGGTATTACGCTCGTGCCGTTTTACTTTCCCAGAAAAAAATCCGTACCCATTAAAGGCTGGGTGAACCTGGAAGCCATCGGTTGGGATCGAACCCAACCTCTTGTCCTTTGTAGTCCAGTTCACTTACCACTGAGCTATTGCGGCTCCCAGTATGATTAAATAACAATTATATTTAGATTCTGTATCTATTTCTACTTAAAAGTGTGAAATTTCAAAGTGATTTATAGCTGGTTCGGTGATGAATGAAGTTGTTAGCAATTAATTGACACCATTGTTCCCCTTCGTCCAAAGTTAATTACAGGTCATTGTTTTACTGCTAAAATGTGTGACCTTAAGGGTTACAATGGTAACCCAGAGATATCTTCTTCTTCTACCTTTCAGCTCCCTGTGGAGCATAGGTCTTCAACAAACACTTTCCAAGCCGTTCTGTTTCTTGCCATTCTTTTAAGATCATTCCATGTCTTCCCCTTCTTCTTCATCTGTCTTCTCCAAGAATTCCTTGGTCTTCCTCTTTGTCTTTTTCTCTGGGGATTCCAAAAAAGGGCCTGTTGTGTAATACTCTCAGTTGGCTTCTGCAGTGTGTGTCCAATCCAGCACCTTTGTCTTCGTTGTATCTCTTAATCCACTGGTATTTGACTGGTACATTTCCATAATTCTATGTTAGTGAATTTGTCCTGCCATTTCCATCCTTTTATTCTGCATAAGCATCCATTAATGAAGGTCTGTATCTTCATGATTTTCAGTTTTCTTTGTTCTCCATGTTTCACATCCATATAATAGACTGACTTAACATTGGAGTTGAAAATTTTTATTTTAGTATTTAACCTAATTTCTTTGGACTTCCATATGTTTCCCAGTGCAACAAAAGCTTCTCTTTTGATATCTTTATTTTGGTATCATTATCTGTTCCTCCCTCTTTATCTATATTACTACCCAGATATATGTAAGATTGTACATCTAGTAGAGGTATTTCTCCTAATTTTATTTGGTTATTGCTAACTGCATTAATTCTCATAATGTTGGTCTTATCTCTATTAATTTTCAGTCCTAGCTGTTGTGATATTTCATCAAGTATGTTCATAATGCACTGCATCTGTTGATGGCTGTGTGATAGGAAAGCTATGTCATCAGCAAAGTCTAAATCATCAAGTTGCTTGGTCAATCACCACTGGATTCAATTTCTTTTGTTATTTTCATAATCCAATCTATGGCCATTTGAAAGAGAAATGGAGACAGAAGACATCCCTGCCTTACTCCTGTTCTTATTTCAAATGCTTCTGTAAGCTGTCCTTCATGCACTACACTACTCTGTTCTTCCTAAAACCTGCTTGTTCATCTCTCAAATGTTTCTCTATGGCTTCATTTAGTCTCTCCAGAATGATTCTGCTTAATTTTTCCTGACACTGATAATAGCATAATTCCCCTATAATTTGTGCACTCCTGTAAACTTCCTTTCTTTGGTAGTTTGATCATGTATCCTTCTTTGCAGTCTTTACGTATTTCTTACCTCTCTCAAATTTTATCTAATAGATTATGTAACATCTTGGTAGAGGTGATAATATCTGCTTTGATGGCTTCCGAAGGAATTTCATCTGGTCCTGTGGCTTTATCATTTTTTAATAGCTTGATGGCTTTCATTATTTCTTATTTGCTTGGTTTTCACAGTTAACGTGTAACTCTTCTTCTGCTGGTTGTATATTGGGAGATTTACTTGGGCCAGGTCTATTCAAAAGTTCTTCAAAGTGCTCTTTCCATCTCTCCCTTTGTTCCCTTATATTACTAAGCAGATTTCCTTTCTTATCTTTAATAAAGGCATTGATCTGTTTGTATTTTCCACTTAAATTCTTTGTGAGAGATATTATTTTAGCAATTAAAATGACAAATTTGGCCTGCTGACATGACCTGATGTGTGATATATTGTTACAATGAAAATAGGGAAAAGTTAATAGCTACTTTGACGTTACTATTGTTGCTAGGTGCGCTACCACCATATTGGTTTCCGTTGCTATGAAAAAGTCACCTTTTAAAATGAGGCTGACCATTTTCATCATCATACCGGTTGGCGTAGGTGATCATGTTCCTCCACAATCTTCTATCTACAGTGCATCATATCAGTTCTGTTGTTGACTGTTTTCCATGCCATGACACCAAGCTATCCAGTATTTTCTCTCTTTGTCGCCCACAATCCCTCTTTCCTTTTATTTTGCCAGTTGTAACCAAGTATTCCAACTTTCCTCTTCTCATGATGTGCCCGAAAAATGTTGATTGCTTCTTTCTGATGTTTTTTAAGAGCTCCCTTTTTGTGTTGGCCTCTTTGAGAACTTCCTCATTGGTCTTTTTAGCTGTCCAGGGAATTTTCAACATTCTTCTGAGAGATCCCATCTCTGTGGCTTCTAATCGTCTTCTCATTTGTTTGTCTACTGCCCATGATTCGCTTCCATAGGTCAGAATTGGTTCTATATAGCACCAATGAACTCTCTTTCTCATTTTTATTGACATAGATTTGTTGTATAAGATATTTTTCATTTTCTGAAATTGTTTTTCTGAATTTGGCTTTCTCTGACAGTGGCGGAGTAGTGTTCCAGTATAATGATATATCCTACCCTAATTTATCTGTGAACACTATTGTAGTCAAAACACAAACGTCAATGGCACACATTAAGATTGAGTTCTCACCGACCATTTCGCAGACCGACAGTGCACTGACGGTATGTGAGGTGCAAACATTTACAGATTACCTATTGTCTGGATGAGCATTCTTGTCGTTTTGTGCAGTGTGTAGTGGGTGTAGTAAAGGCTGCAATGTCATCATCGGTACTTGTCACGGCTACGGTTCACATGGGATCTATGGACACGACTGTTCCGGGTCTTGTCTCAGTGTCTGTCCTTTATTTGAGGAAAAATCTGGAAAATGCCTACAATGTAAACATCTTGGCTATACCTGTAATGACACTTGTCCAGATGGTAATTTTGGGCTACAGTGCGAACAGATGTGTTCTGATGGCTGTGACATCATATGTACTCTCAAATGTCCGGACAACTGTTTCAACGACACCTGTCAACAGTCGATCGGAAATCTGTACATGCAAGAGAACGTTCTATGGGTCAGACTGCACTCTCAAATCTCCGGACAACTGTTTAACGAAACCTGTGATTCCCACGTTCAGAAGAGTCTGCCGACTACAACAAGCCCAAGCATATGGACACTTTAATGTGTTTCTGTGCTAGACATGGTTCATTTTTGGTGTTTTTTAGTGAAGCCATGGCTCAAATCTTGCTGTGTTTCTGTCCTAGCCATGGCTCATATCTTAGCCTGTGTGTGCTGGCCATGGCTCATATCTTGGTGTGTGTCATGTTAGTCATATCTCATATCTCGGTGTGTCCGTGTTAATCATGTCTCATATCTTTATGTGTGTCTGTGTTTAGTCATATCTCATATCTTAGTGTGTACCAGTGTTAGTCATATGTCATATCTTTGTGTGTGCATGTCTGGGTTAGTGATATCTCATATCTTTGTGTGCATGTTTATGTTAGTTATATCTCATATCTTTGTGTGTGCATGTCTGTGTTTGTCACATCTCATATCCTTGTGTGTGCATGGCTATGTTAGTCCCATCTCATATCTTTGTGTGTGCATATCTATGTTAGTCATATCTCTTATCTTTGTGTGCATGTCTATGTTAGGCATGTGTCATATCTTTGTGTGTGCATGTCAATGTCAGTTATATCTCATATCTTTATGTGTATGTTTATGTTAGTCATGTGCCATATAACTTGATGTGTGTTGGTGTTAGTCATGCCTCTTATCGCTGTGTGCATGTCTGCATTAGTCACATCTCATATCTTTGTGTGTGCATATCTGTGTTAGCCACATCTCACATCTTTGTGTGTGTGTGTGTCTGTGTTAGTCACATCTCACATCTTTGTGTGTCCGTGTCTGTGTTAGTCACCTCTAGTGACTCGGGCAGATGGTGCTCGTAAACCTGGGAGGGCCTACCATCTAAGGGCAGAATCCCCCTACAGAAAAGATCATCTGCTGCCTTGCAGGAAGATTGGGGACAATCAAAGGCTAGGGAAAGCAAACCCGAATAAAATGCTGGCTGAAATCGGATGCACTGGGCCACTGGCGCAGAACACAGTGCAACGTATTAACGGGTGTTCAGTCAGAGTGGATCTGACAGACTCTAATTGTGATATTCTGTCTGTGGGGGCGATCAACACACTTAGCCTGACAGCTGACTTCATATGAGAGTCTGGAATCCTTACTCTGATTGAGTCCTGAACGCAGAGAGAGAGAGAGAGAGATTTTCTGAAATGCCATTTTGGCCTGAGCTATTCTGCTTTTTACTTCTGTGGTGCATCTCCCATCTGATGTTATTATTGTGCCCAAGTATTTGAAACGTTGCACTTGTTTCAGATTTGTCTCGTTTATTTTTATACTGCATGATGGTGGTGATTGTTTCTTCGATATAACCATTACTTCTGTTTTCTTATTATTCAGACTGAGACCTTTCTTGTTGCTTTCTTTCACTATTATGTCTATCATTTCTTGTAGTTCATTCTCTGTCTCTGCTATTAAGACTGTGTCATCCGCATATCGCAATTTATTTATGTTGTGACCGTTGACTTCAATTCCTTTTTTGTCTACTATTGATCTCATAATATATTCGCTGTAAAGTGAAAACAAATCCGGCGACAGAACACAGCCTTGTCTGACTCCTTGCTTTATATGTTGGAATTGTCCTGTTTGGTTGTTAATTCGTATAGCTGCTAGTTGTTGCCAGTACATGTTTTTTATGATTCACAGATCCTTGCCATCAATGTTTAATTTCTCCAGCATATTGATTATTTCCACATGCTTTACTTTGTCAAATGCTTTCATGTAGTCTATAAAGCACATATATAGATCTTTCTTTACCTCTATAGATCTTTCTATCAATGTTCTTAAGATGTATATTGCATTATTGGTGCCCTTTCCTTCCACAAATCCACATTGTTCCTCACTTATTTCTGGTTTTATTTTGTTCCTTACACGTCTCATGATTATTCTTAGTAATATTTTAGTCATATGGCTCATGAGACTAAAAGTGCGATGGTCTTCACAATCAGTGGCTCCTGACTTCTTCGGTATGGCTACAAAGATAGATTTTAGTAGATCTTCGGGTATGTGTCCAGTGTTATATATGTCATTGAATAAATTTGTTATGACTTGTACTCCCAGCTCTCCTAATGCATTTATCTCTTCGATTGTTATATTGTCAGGACCTGGAGCTTTGCCTCTTTTCATGTGTTGAATTGCGTCCTCCACTTCACTCTGCATTATTGGTGGTCCTGTGTCTTTACTTGAATTGTTTAATTCTGGTCTTTCATCCTCATAGAGTTGACTGATATATTCTGTCCATCTTTCCATTGTCTTCTCCTGTCCCATTATTATATTTCCTTCCTTTGATTTCACACATCCTGAAACTTTGACTTCTTTTCTTCCTGTTAATTCATTTAACTGATTGTGCATAAATTTTGAGTCTTTCTTTTGTTGCTTTTCCATTTCTTCACATTTCTGTTTTAACCATCCTTCCTTTGCTTCACTGTACTTGTTTTGGATCTCTTTGTGCAATATTTTGTATGTCCGTTCTTCTTTCTTATGTTTTCTTCTTTCGTCTAATAGTTGTAATATTTCTTCTGTCATCTATTTCCTTTTGTTGATTCTTTTAGTCACTGATATTACTTCTTTTGATGTTTGTTGAATCGATTGCTTGAGCATTTCCCACTGCTCCTGAATGTCCTGTATTTTCTCAATAGCATTATATCTATTTTGTACTATCGTGCTGTACTTATCACTCATCTGTTTATCTACTCTTAGCATATCTAGTTCTAATTTTATATTTTTTGGTGATTACTGTGCCTTCCGCAGTTTTATTCTTATCTTTCCAACTACTGGTACATGGTCACTATTGCAATCTGCTCCTGGCCTTGTTTTAACCGATGTTAGCCCATTCCTGAATCTTCTCTGTACCAGTATAAAATCAATTTGATTGTGTACTTTTTGTCTGGGCTTTGCCATGTCCATAGTCGCCTAGGGTGTTGTTTGAACCAGGTGTTGCCTATAATCATTTCATGTGTCTTTGCCCAATCTATTAATCTATCCCTCTGTCATTCGTCTCTCCAAGGCCATGCCACCCCCTCCCCCCGTCACATTTTGCACTTTAGCTGTTCCTACCGTTGCATTGAAATCCCCTAATATAATAGTTATTTCTTGGGGTTTACATTTTTCCATGGTTGCCTCTAGCTCCTCGTAAAGTGTCAATGTCTTCTTCTTCGCTATTACTTGTTGGTGCATAAACTTGAATTATGTTAATATCCATTGGTCTATCTCTCAATTTTACTAGCAGAATTCTGTCTGATACTGGCCAAAATCCTTTCACTGTTTTGCTTCGTTCTCTATCTAATATGATGCCTACTCCTCTTTCATGTGTAGTTCCCCAAGAGTAAATTACATTTCCACTGTCGAATTGTAATAATCCTGCTCCTGTCCATCTCATTTCACATAGTCCCAAGATGTTCAATTTCATTCTCTTCATTTCTTGGCTGATGTTTTCCAACCTGGAATGCTGATCTAATGTTCCAAGTTCCTATTGCTAGTGTCTCTTTATTTTTGATCTTGCATACAGTTACTTGATGACGATCGGGTGTCACCTGTAGCACATGACGCTGACGCTCCCTACCGGACGAGGTGGCCGTGAAGTCCCCATTAACGTCGTTAGCTGTAAATAGAAGGTTGTGAATTGTCATGATTATTCCAGGCAATTTAAGAAGGTAGTTTGCCATTCCTTTCCTTCTTGGCAGTGACTGTACTAGTCAGAGATCGCAGCCATTGTCTCTATACATGAGATCCTCTGCCCCCTGCCATCGCGGTGTGGGGACCATAACCGGCACTACTTGTCAGCTGCTCCCACAACACCATCCACCACCTGCTCCAATGGTTTCACATAACCCTGATAGGGGGGCTAAACGGGAGCTCCACCGTGCCCAGGGGTGTCCCGAAGACAAGCGGAGGAAAGGAGACGTCTTACTCCTCCTTTGGTAGAGCAGAACTCTACCCCGCTAACCTTTGACCATTTTACTATATATATAAAAAAAGCCAAATAATTTTTTTTTGTTTCTGGCCAGTTTTAACAAAACAAATTTAGTGCCAAAAATAGTTTATGACATCACTGTGTTTCCTTTCCATAATGACAGAGTTTTATTCATTTTGAATCGACCAATTCATTTTGAATCGACCGATTTTTATTAAAATCATGTTCTTTAACACCATTTATTTGCCTCTTATTTTTTATAGATTTCCAAAAGCAAATGGCTTGCATATCTATAATCAGCATAAAATTCCACATAAATATAGGAAGTTTCAAGTTTATGTTAGGATACATTTTACGATCAAGCAAAAATTCTCATGGATGTAAATAGTGTTTTATGATTTTTAGTCATTGCAAAATTATTTTTAAAAAAAACTATAATTCCAAAAGATGATTAATTTAGATATGTGATTAAACATTCACTTACCACACTACTGGTGCTACTTAAAAGCTATGTTGAAGTGAGAAGCTTTGCTATAGAATTTTATTTACAGACGGCTGACCTCTCATTGATCCAATGCATAACGTCATATTGTTTTAATGATTTATTACCATAATTCAGCGTAACCTGACGTTTTGCTGATCTAAAATTGGCTCATATTTTATTTTTGCCACCCAATCTGTTTGTTTAGGTTGTAGAAATGTCCAAAGGGGTGTGATAATTAAATTAATTCATGTGGTGCTAAAATTAAATTGCATAACTTTTTTTTTAATAATAATAATTGATGTGATGTACAGATTATGTATGAGGTATCATTTTTTGTTTGCTCTGGTCAAGGCCTATCTAGATATTATAATTTATTTAGTAAATATAATAAATTATTTAAAATTTTGACACTTTATCAAAGTAACGAGTGCTTAATAAGTTAATTTAGTTATTTAAAATTGCCTGAAATTTTTAATATTTGACATACAGTACAGTACAGTTGAGTACAGACATGAAAGATATCGTTTCGTTGGATCATGGGGCGGTTTTGTTTTGTAGAAGAGCCTACAACTAAAACTAAAACCTTGATGAAAAAATAAAATTAAATATTAAATGCACAAAAACTAGAAACTGAAAGTGTGAAACAGTTTGATAATTCAAGTGTGTCAGGTTAGTGGGAGGACTCCTCTGAGCCTGAGGAGATCAGATCAGTGTGAGTGATCACTAGGTTCAGGTTAGCAGGTCAGGTAAGCAGGCAGCAGAAGTAACTTGGGACACTAAATTAAATGACTAAACTCGTAAACTAAACTTACTACCAAGTTTTTTTTTTATTGAATTCAGAATGAGAATTTTTACCAACAGCCCAAAGTGCCTAGTTTTGTTTTAAACAGTTTTAGTCATTTTCAGGCGAGTTTTTAGTAGTCAAGTGTGTGGGCGGGTGTGTAAAGTTAAAAGTCAAGTAGTGTTAAATTACTCAAATTACTGTATTACAAGAACCAAGGAAGAATTTCAACGCATTTTTTTTAAGACAAACATTTTCTCAAATCAAATACACAATATGATATGAGTAAATTTTAACCCTCACAAAAATAAATATTACTGAAACAAGTGAAACCCACTTTAGCTTGCTCGGACAAAGGTTCATCTCCGTATGTGCCAGCCATATTGATGGGTCTCAAAGAATAAAATTAAGTGCGGTCCTTCCTGCTGTGTGATCGCGCGTTGTAAAGCGAGACTTTCATATTGATATGAACACTTTTAAAAAAATAAAAAAGTGGTATGGTATATAACAATTTATGTAGGTGAGAAACAAAACAAATGTAGCACGGCGTTTCGGACAAGTATGCATTCAGCTGGAACAATAAACAATAACACACAAATATATCATATTTCACCAAATATATTTATCATACAGACGTAAAGGTAGAGTCATTTCTGAAGTAGGGCCACCTTTGTCTACGTTCCTGGGCATGCGGGAGTACCGAGAAATGAAAGAGTGGACGGACAGGTTGGCTAGCTGCGCTATCGTTGAAGACGGTCAACCAATGAACCAAATTCTTTGACGTCATCAATGCCCTCCAAAGATGTGAGAAGGGCACATGACTTCGACAACCATGAGTCCAAGTCACTCATTCGGATGAAAGAGATGGGAGTTAAGTTGGGCACAGCCAGAAAGTAACTTTCCTGTGGTCCTGAGCTTGATAAGGCACCGAATGGACTGAAATTGACAGGGCGGACACGGGTATAAAATAAAGTAATAGGGAAGGGTTCTAAAAATGTGTGGAGGTGGGTACTTGAAATCCCTCCTCCGCTTCACTGAACTTATTATCAACCTTAATACTTTCGAATTCAGTGGTCCATTCTATGGTCAAGTTAGTGGTGTAGATATGAGAACTAAGATGGGTCCCAGTTATGCTTGCTTGTTCATAGGTTACTTTGAACACCGAATACTCAACTCGTACAGGAGCCTTCTTCCCCTCAAGTGAACTTCCGGTATATGGTGGATAGGCGGCTGGAACAAAATTGAAGGCTATGCATGCAAAGTGTTCCTTGTTGCAGTTTCGTCATATTCCTAGTCCGGCTTGTTGCAGGAGCTACTGAGTTAAGTGCTCTGTGCACACCGTGAGCTGTGTGTCTCATCCGTTTTGATCCTGTTTCGATATTCCAATTGTTTACGATGAATGATAATATCGCACGACAGGGAACAGTTGGCTGTGTTCACTTTCTGCGCAGTTTCGCCTTGTCTTTTGGCGTGTGCTGAGACTGCTACGATGGGGACTACATTTACCTTTCTTTGTTTGGGAGATGAGATATTAATTCGGATGATACCGCTGGCTAGGGCGGGTTAGCAATTATGGATTTTAATTCGTTTGCATTGATACCGGGGCCTTTCATAACCAAATAACCAAATGAAATGGAGACGTGTTATGTTCTGTGAATGAGGACATGATATAATTCTATGAAGTATGTCATTGGAGAGTTTATAAATTAGGACATGATTTATTATGCACATGATGCCATGTTATGCTTCTAAACAATGTGATATGAAATATTCTTATATAATTGGATGTAAGATGCTGATGTGAATGGAGAGTTACATGTTGCAAGAGAATCATAGTTAGGAGGAATGTATCAGAACCTCGTTAGTACTACTGTGAGAAGTGGAGCGATCATCCACGCCGCCCCGACTCGAAGTGTTCGAAATTTGTTATGTACATAAATGTGGATTATGTACATAAAGTTATGTTGAAGTTGTTGTACAACCCAGACTTGTTTGTCCTTGCTCAGCAGTAGATGTTAAGTTAAGTCTGTATCCAAAGGGCCGTCTAGCCCAGCCACGGCTATTAAGAAACATAACGCGAAGTAACCATTAGATACGAACTACCAACGGGAGCGAGGCTTCCACACAACCACGTCAAATAAGCCAGTAGATCACATTAATAACGGGGAGGTTGATGGAGGTTATTGATGAATAAGTATAACACAACTCCTTCAATTCTACAAATCGATTGAAAGATAATCATCTTCCTGCAAACAAGGCGCCGCTTTCTACACACACACACACACACACACACACACACACACACACACACACACACACACACACATACGGCTAATCCATACGTGTGCATACCCACACATGTGAAAATGTGCGCTTACAGCCTACATACCCAGAAGTTCCACACCGAGGTCCGTGTGCATACACAAAGGAGATAGGATAGACCAGAAGAATAAAGGGTTATCCCATTTCAATTCCTCAGACCTCAAGGGCAAAAACGACATCCGTATCACTGGTATTGTCTTTTGCCACTCAGGCGACCGGTTCGCCTTGGAGAATCGCCTTATAGTCCAATTGGGTTCGCTGATCCCAGAAGACATGAATTATCACACTCGTACACATATTTTCCCCGTGGCTGCTACTTCCTTATTGCATATTCTACTCTTCTGCCCATATATGAGCACATTAGTATATGCACATGCTATGCTATTCACAGCTCTCCTGTACTGGACGCTACTAGACGACACTGCGATACTTCGGTAGTCTCCTATATTTCTTTTGTTTGGGCTGCTTACTATGCAAAGCGTTTCCCTTTCCGCCTGCATTATACGGTACCTTACCTTTTACATGTTCTTGTTAGCTATGTAGGACTTTCTTTGTTTCGGAGATGATATATTCGGATGATTACGCTGGCACGGGCGGTTGAGCAATTCGTTTGCAATGATACCGGGGCCTTCCATAACCAAATAACCACTGGCATATTGATGACACAATGATATTGATGACTGGGCACAATAATAACATCGGATGGAAGATGCACCACGGAACAAGAAAGCAGAATAGCTCAAGCCAAAATAGCATTTCAGAAAATCTCTCTCTTTCTCTGCGATCAAGACTCAATCAGAGTAGGATTCCAGACTCTCCCATGAAGTCAGCTGTCTGTTTAAGCGAATCGATTGCCCCATACAGTTTTTCTTCCAGGGAGGTGGGCGTGGACCACATTGCTCTTCTCAGGTCTGTGTACTGGGGGCAATCTTGTAGAACGTTTTGTAGTCATATTGTCCAGTGTACAGTGGCATAGGCTGGTTGTACCTATTTTGATTTTGGTGAACATGAGATTTCTCATTCTATTGTGGCCAGTGCGTAGGCGAAGTATGATGACTTGATCCCTCATTGATAGTTGGTGGTATCCGTCATTCTCGTTATGCTTTGGGTGTTCTCGTTTCCATTTTTCATGGAACTGACCCTTGAGGATGGATTTGGCTTCATCATAACTGAGAGGATGGTTCTCTTGTGGTAATCTCCCTCCCTCTTTAGCTAATTTGTCTGCGCGTTCGTTCCAGTGTATATTACAGTATATTCCAGTGTGATGGTATCCACTGAATGACTACTCTCTGGAAGTTATTGCATAGTTGATCTAGGGTAGTTCTCAAGTCATCTAGTTCACTGTTCTTGTGGCTTTTAGAGCTGATAATACCGACAGTGCATCAGTCAGAATCACCAATTTATTGTGTATGTTATTTTTGTGTTGAGTAACCAGTGTTGCAGCATCTCTGATAGCCTCAGTTTCTGCTTTAAAGTTGTTTGAGAATTTTCCAGTAGCTATTGATTTGGTGATCTCGTCCTGATTATTCAGCGTCAAGAACACCCCCCCCCTCCATTTCTGGTGGCATTTGTAGCAGAGCCATCTGTGTATATCTGGAACCAAGAGTCCTGTGGGTAGGTATCGTGTATGTGTTTTTCTGCTACGTAGTGTTTTCTTTCTGTGTCTGATTGGGTGCCTTTTTTTCATGATTCCTGTTATATTTTCCTTAAGTTCTGGTATTTTTTTTTATGTTTTCCACGAGGAGACATGTGAAATGGGACCAAGGGTTTCGGTATTGTTTGGGAAAGTACTGGGTCTCCAGTAGATAGTTCATTGGCAATTGCAGCGAAGTTGCTCCTCTTTAGTCGTACAATTCCGGAACCAGTTATTCTTTGGTGCATGGGGTGGCTAAGGAGCCTTCTATATTTCTCCGCTTGTTGCAGTACTTGAGTGACCCGTCTGTCATCTAAGGGTTGTAAACCTGTTACTGTTTCTAGAGTCTTGATAGGTGTAGATTTCATAGTACCATAGGGCAGCTTGGTTCTGTGTTCTGTTAATTTTGCTAAGGTGTGATTTGGAAGCCACAGCCCTCATCATCAGTGTGAGGGGTGTCGTGACCTGGTAAACAATATTGTAAGGCAGTAACAAATGCTGTGGGGTTACCAAACTTTTATTAGGGAAAATATATAAACTCACAGATAAACATTTCTAGGTAAAGCTCTTAAAGACCAAAGGCTGTTGCGAAGTAGAGTCCAAAGTGTTGTAGCTTCTTCGTTAGAGAGGTCTAGAAAATTTTCCAAACCACCTTCTTTAGTAACCACTCTCCAAATTCTCTTCCGATGATAACACCGGTCCAAGTACCAAAGTCCTTCTCTAAAGCACAAATGTCGGAATTAGAGTCGATCATGTCTTTGACATGATTCTTAACTAATCGATAGGCGAGGGTATATAGAACAACAAGACGACCGAAATTGTGAATTCGGTCTGAAAGTATTTCGATAACGATGGTTACAAACGTGGCGTAAATATCATGACCACCGACTCTCTGAATTATTCCAGTAAATAACAGCTCATTTCTCTCCGATCATGTATATACTAGGTTAGCCATCGCTTTATAAAACTTGGAATGTTTCTTACACGTCTTATCATATGTATGAATAATATCAACCCCTAGGAACATAAACTCCTTCATAAGTTTATCCAAACACATTCTATGGACCAGAAACGCCCACGATCCTCGATGAGAACCCGACCAATTCATTTACCTTAAGATGGAACTGGAACCGTTTTCAAAGTTACACTCTTCTATAATTGGTTAATCACTCTGCCGTTCATAGTAATGCTCTTTTCTGACTGGTTATAATACAGATATCAGTCATTTCTTTGCTCCGCCTCCCATGCTAATGCTCTTTTCTGAATGGTTATAATACAGATGTCAGTCATTTCTTTGCTCCGCCTCCCATGCAAATACTCTTCTCTGATTGGTTAATCCAGATATCAGTCGCTGTTGGCATAGTCACTCTCTGATTGGATAATGTATTCATTTGTTACCAATTTATATTTAAACTAGACCCTTCAGGGCTTTCGTGTTATAAGTTTGGTTGCTTCAAGGAAAGTTACTATTCATTCTAACGGATTGAGATTCTATTTTACACAGTAAGTTGATTTGTTTTCTCTTAAAGTAAGTTAAGGCTTATCGATAAAAGGTTATTCAATTTTATTAATGTGTTTAAAGTAGGTATGATAAGTATTGTTGAGATTGAAGTTTAACTAGGTATGTTAAATATGGTTAACGAAAGGGTTATTGGATTTTCTCCAGACGGTTTCTCATAATGAGGTTTCTTCTGGTGAACATCCGTGTCCATTGTGTTCAAAGAAGTTTAAATGACACGCAGGTTTGTTGGAGCACACTCGACAATTACATACAACCATCATGCGACACTAGACAACCTACATACAAGCATCATGACACAGTCGACAACATACATTCATCCATCTCGACACAGTCGACAACCTACATGCATCCATCCCGACACACTAGAAAACCTACAAACAAGCATCATGGCACAGTCGACAACCTACATGCATCCATCCCGACACAGTCGACAACCTACATTCATCCATCCCGACACACTAGACAACCTACATACAGCCATCCCGACACACTAGACAATCTACATTCATCCATCTCGACACAGTCGACAACATGCGTGTCTGATATATAACGATATGACATTCATGTCTGATGCAACGACATGGCAGAGAGAGAGAGAGAGATAGAGAGAGAGAGAGAGAGAGAGAGAGACATGCAGCCAATAGAAAGAGAGTTCAGTGGTTGAATATAGAATCGACTCTGAGCAATAGGCGCAAAATATAGTCAGTAGCCAAACATTGAATATAAATTCGAAGGCTTCGAGATGCAGATGTGTAGAAGAATAGGAAGTATTGGTTGGAAAGAATATGCCCTTTTGCCCTACCGTGTCTAACTATTTTGACTTTGGACCTAGATTTTTTAATGTTTTGAGTTCAACTTTTTAGTTATGAGACGAAATTTTGGGGTTTGGAACTAAGTTTTCTTATCTGTAAGGTTCACCATTACTGTTGTCTGTTATTCGTTGAAGTGCTAAAGATATAGAACTCCAAAGTCTAAGATTTCGTGGGTTTGGGAGTAACGTTTTGGTCTTTGCTTGTTGAGTCAGTCGAATAAAAGTCGTCGTCTGTAATTTGAACGTCGTCCCCTGCTCTACTACAACTTTCACTACTACAACTTCTACACCAACTACGTCTACAACTACAACTTTCACTACTACAACTTCTACTACCAACTACCTCCACAACCAACTTCCTCTACAACTACAACTTCCAAAACCAACTACCTCTAAAAATACAACGTCCACAACCAACTACCTCTAAAACTACAATTTCCACAACCAACTACCTCTACAATTACAACGTCCACAACCAACTACCTCTAAAACTACAATTTCCACAACCAACTACCTCTACAATTACAACGTCCACAACCAACTACCTCTACAACTACAACTTCCACAACCAACTACCTCTACAATTACAACGTCCACAACCAACTACAACTTTAACTTCCACAACCAACTACCTCCACAACCAACTTCCTTTACAACTACAACGTCCACAACCAACTACCTCTAATACACGCCAACTGCTAACCTACTACTTCTAATACACGCCAACTTCTAACCTACTACTACAACTTCCAACTTACTACCTCACCCCATCAAGCGACAGGTCCATTCTGACAACGTGACCACCTCCCCTTTATCCATTTAACACTATCATGTATAACACTTGTAAATAAACTACTTTGTTTCTTATGTATTATACTTGTCTATAATGTACAATAGTTAAACAATACATTATTGTCTACCCCTGTGTTATCTATTGTGAGATATATACGAATAAAACAATAAATAAATAAACTTGTCACTGTTAATTTCCCCAAGCGTCTCACATTAAAACATCGGTATCGTAAAATTCCCCTGTTAAATGACACTCCTGATGAACACTTACCGGCTACGGCGATAAATTTATTAGCGTGGTCAAGGGTAAACTCTAGATAATCCTTTGATGTAAACGCGGGAGGTCTACAGTATTATCCTTTGATCTTGCTGACCGTCTAACGGGAACCGAGCTCTTTGATCTCGCTTAACGTAATTAACGGGGTGTTTCGCGTTTGGCGTGTAGTTACTTCGTTAACGTAGCTTCGTGTAGCGTGTGTAACGGCCTAAGCTGTTACCTTTAATTCTAAAGGAAGTTTTTAAAACTTATCTTGAATAAATAAACTTGTCACTGTTTTTTTATTGCCTGAGAGTATAAAGAAAGAATATAATAGATTTATGAAAGTTACGGCACCATTGAAAGTACAAAGAAAGAATGTGAAAGCTATGTCACCCCCGCCCACCCCCACCCCGACGAGAGGTCGAGAGGTCACCCGACGCCGCCACGAGAGGTCACCCGAGAGGTCAACGAGAGGTCAACCGGAACAAAAATGGGCGGGTAGACTCTCATATAAGAAAAAACAAATCTGCCGGTAGACTATTTATATAAGGAATATTCCGCTGCTGGAAGCAGAAAAATCTGCCGGTAGACTATTTATATAAGGAATATTCCGCTGCTGGAAGCAGAAAAATCTGCCGGTAGACTATTTATATAAGGAATATTCCGCTGCTGGAAGCAGAAAAATCTGCCGGTAGACTATTTATATAAGGAATATTCTGCTTCTGGTATAAGTTTCGGAGGGGTCTATCACTGGATATACACTACTCACACAGGATCGGTAGCGCGTCGACGACCACCTTCGAGTTAGCCGGGCTGATACAGATAGCGGACCCGAGCAGCAGAAGGATTCAAAGGCTCCATGAGGCCCACAGTACGACCCGGGATGACAGAGGGCGGGGTTTGTGTTACCGATTTGGCTTTGATGGCGTCAGATGGCTTCTTCCCTATCACCCGAGTTACTTCGTTATTGAGAGCCTTGATAACGGCAGACAGCTTAGCCACCCACTCTCCCGACCGCTGGAATTCAGGGAGCTTCATTTCGACGCCGTATTGATACCCGAACAGGTCTAGGCTTTCAGCCAAGGTCTTGTTAAATAGCTCGACAATGCCTTGATCGCGGTGTATCTCCACCCGACCGCGCCGTATCTGAGTCCCATGTTTCGCCAGAACTGTTGATACCCAGACCATCAACTCTCACCCAGGATCAACCTGGAGTAGTTTAGGCCAGCGAAGAGGCCCCCGTTTGTATATCTTCTAGGCGGCTCTCGCAACCTCTGTAGAGTCCTTCAAAGGCAGGAGCACTGCCTCTTTGTATCGGCTGGCGACGTCGACAACTTCTTCTTCTTCTTTCCTTCCTCATCTGCCTTTCAGCGTCGAGGTGAGATAAAATTTGCGGTCTTTGTTCTTCTGTTCGCCTCTGCTGCTATGTTTCCTAGTGCTTCTAATATTCCATCAATCCATCTTTTTCGTGGTCGACCCTTGGGTCTGGTGTACTCACAACGTTTGTTGAAGACTAGTTGTGTTGTGTTTTGATCGTTCTGCCTTGTCACGTGGCCAAACCATTTTATCTGTTGTTTCCTTATATATATACTATGGTGGGGGCTATTCCTAGCTTTTTTTCGCAGTTCTTCATTTCTGATCTTTTCTCTCAGACTGTTTCCTGTCATACGTCTAACACATTTCATATCTGAAGAGGTTAGTTTTCTTATTGTTCTTGCATCTAGGGTCCAGGCCGACAACGGTCAAAGCATATTTAAACGTTTTTCGCCCGACTCGATCATGAGGAAGAAAAAAGAGATCCGCTTGGTGCACTTCGTTCACACGTTAAACATTGGTCGGGGCAAGTGTTGAGGAAGAAAAAAGAGATCCGCTTGGTGCACTTCGTTCACACGTTAAACATTGGTCGGGGCAAGTGTTGAGGGGGTTATAAATAGATTTGCCATATCGCCTGCTTCTTAAGCCATTCCCGAGCATCAGTTTCAGAAACCTTGGCAGCTATAGCGAGCTTTTTGATGGCTGCAAACCCTTTCCAGTAGCCCGTGGGGCTGTAATATATATCCGCGAGGCGAGTAGCTTGCGTGCAAAGTTTCATAGTTCGGTCCCGATACTTTAAGCAACGCGATTCCCTAATTCGTGGTGTGCTTACTTTGTAAGCTTGTAAGCAACGAAACCAGCCACGGCCATCCCTACTACGATAAAAGTTAATCCGCGGTCCTTTTGATTTTCGCTGGGTACGTAATAATCGGCTAAGGTTGGTTCGCGATCGAGAGGGTCCAGCTTTTTGCCGGTGATCATGTAGTACTCACGCATAGCAGCGTCGACGTCCCGAAAAGTTTGAGCCGCGTGCTGCTCCCGACACATCTCATCATTAAGCCAGTCGAGGCGTTCAGTTCTCTTCTTGGCCCACGCTGTCTGGGCTTCCTGAAACTGCTCCACGGCGAGATCGTGCCGTTTGCGCTATTCATGTCGAAACTGTGAGCACAGGTAGTTGCTCCCCGAAAATGCGAGAGCGTTGACAGCAGCCCCTCCAATCATGAGAGCCATTGTATATGTAGGGGGAAATTCTACTTCAATATGTCAGCTGTAATTGTGCCGTGCTGCATAAGTATGTCTTTGATTGTCATGGCTGCGGCAACATCCAACGTTAACATGCCGGCATCGTATATGCCGAGGCTGAGCGAGGGCGCGGTCTCCTTCTTGTTAAACCGATTTGGTGATTTGTGCAACGCCTATGGCCAGGCCCGTCACAACAGCGGCATGGTAGGCTGAGTTTACTAGCCCCTTATTATCAAAGTTAGTGGTCGCCATATTCACGGGACGTAATATATTTGGCCTGTTGTTTATGTCTTCAATTGCTTTATTCCATATGGAAGTCGTCACGCCTCCTCTGCTCGTGCTGTAGCATGGGTGATGGTGGGGGCTATGGTCGTGCTCGCACTGGTGGTGGTTTGGTGGTTCTCAACATAACTGCTAGTCCAGCTAGTCCAAGGTCTTCGATAATCCAGGGAGACCAGTCCGTTGTATTCACGTCACGTGAAGCATCAGTACTGGGAACCAAGACAGCCTCTTCCAGGCGGACTCCGCTGCCAGCTGGGACTGCTTATCATCACGGAGTTGAGCCAATATATTTTCTTTTCGCGTAGCAGCCCCTTTTTTTCCAGTGGCAACCTTCACGGGGTCCTTAGTCTTGGTTACTCTGATCACTTTCTCCGAAGGCGTGCTGGTCACTTTCTCCTAGGGCGTGCAGGTCACTTTCTCCGAAGGCGTGCTGGTCACTTTCTCCGAGAGCATGTCGATCTCCTCTTGCATGTCATTTAGTACTGACGTATCACATACATGTGTAAAGTTACAATGTTTAATAGTTGTTAATGCGGCAGTAAACGGTGCTAAATACATGCCATATTTATGGCATAACGTGCAAGCAGACGTGCTCAATGCATGTCCGACGAACGGGTCTGTTCCCAAGTCGGCAACCAATGCCACTTGATCCTTAATTGGCAGATACATGATGGCAATCGTGGCGTACAGTTGTAGTGCCGCCTCCCTAAGAATTTCGTCATTAAAGCCCCCATCCGAGTCTCATATCTGGCGTGCAACTTGTCAACTTCTTCATCGGCCAAGCCTTCCACCTGCTTAATCGTGAGTGCCCGACCCACATATTGCCCGGCCTGCCCTCCAGCGGTCAGAGAGCATAATCGTTCCCGTTTTACGGCCAGAGCGACGGCTAATCGTTCCCGTTTTACAGTCAGAGCGACGGCTAATCGTTCCCCATCTTCTGCTTACTCCACGGGACGTGAAGTGGAGGGTTGGTTGAGCAGCTGGTTGAGCAGCTGGTTGAGCAGCTAATCGAAGTCAATTATCGCTCGTATACACCTCGATCTTCTGAGTCTAAAATAGCAGAAACCCCCCCCCCCCCCCAAAAAAAAAAAAAACAACTGGGAAAATAGCACACACAATGTTAGTACGTCCCACCAACCTGTTAACAGATGTTGGCATCTATTAACACCCTATAACCAGATGGTTGGCCCGTATTTAACACGAGCTTGCTATACTTGGTCTTTGCTAGAAGCTGCTTCACCTCATCCCGTTCCTCTTTCGAGGGGATGACATCATTCTCTCGCAAACATTCCTCAAAGGAATCCCGGTCTTTGCAGTGAAAAGGGCCACCCATCGCGTTTGTTCTCGGAGGTCTGTCAAAACCGAGTTATATTTCTAGGTCAGCACCCACACGCTTTGTTGCGAGTGGCGGCCAGAGAAGGTCAACAATGATAGCATACTCTTCTTTTTTGTGAGAGCCTTAGAAGCGCTGCAATCATCAATGATGTATAGAGTACTCTCCCTGGAATAATTTGTAGAACGCCTGCAGGTAGGCGTGAAGCCGATCACCCGGATTGACTGTACACACTTCGGGGTCATCCCATACCCACGGTCGAGACTTGTAGGTTTCGTTGTATTTCAAACTGGACACAGGATCACGATATGCTCAAACATGTGTCGGTAGGGGCCTTCCAAGAGGTCCAGAATGAAAACCGTTTTTCCTGAGCCCGTCTGCCCGCAAATTATGGCACAGTGTGGATCTGTGGGAAATAGCTAGTATTCTATAGACAGGAATCGGCCATCATTAATGTTTATCTGACCATCCTGAATAAGGGAGACGTACATATTTAAATCCGCAGAGCCTGTCGCATTCTTGGTGATCTGGAGAGATATACCCTCACTACCGTTCTCGACCCTCCTGCCTGTGCCGTGCTGAAGATCGTCGTCACTCGTCCGCAGGTCGAGCCAAAGCGCGTAGGTGTCGGTGAGGTAAGCGTTGAGGGTTACATCCACCAAATGAAGATCTTTAAGCACCATGGCGGATTCAGGGTGGCGCTCGGTTGGCCCAGCGCCAAAGTACTTTCGGGTCTCGTCCCATTGCTGACAGGCTCGCAAGCCTTGGGCGTATATCTGGTTTACCTCAATGGTTACTTCTACCTTTGAAATCTGAGGGTTATAAAACTGCCCCTGTCGTATGCATACGGTTTTGGGGGCTCCTGAAATAGGAGCAAAATACCCTTCATGCTTCTGGCTGGTATGTTGAGGTTCAAATTCAAAACTGTGTAGAAAATGGAATGAAGTACTCAGGTACCTGAAAGAAAATAATGTACCACATGCTAATGTGAAGAGAATTCTTGAATTTTTTATGTGCTTACCTGGCAGCAATGCATCCGTAGAAAGACTATGTTCTCAAATGAACTACGTCTGGTCCGAAGAGAAATCACGGATTAATGTGAGCACGGTGAAAACCATGTTAACAGTAAAAACTAACATTAATTTATCGTGTGAAAGCTTCAGTGAAAAACTTGCTTCAAATCATGAGATCTTGAGAAAGATACACTCAAAAAACAAGTACCACTCCGAGTCAACAACCTCTTCAGTAGAAATAAGGTACTGTAAACATTACTTTAATATTGCAATTGATATCTATATGTTGTTAACATTTTTTTTATTTTAAACTTTTTTTTATTATTGAGAAACAAAACTAGCTATTGTAATTTCATTAAGTGCGTGTATCGCATAAGTACCGTGGATATTAACAAAAATAAAATCAAACAGCAAATAAACACAGTTATTATGAAATTTAAAGTTATCTCTTTTTTTGCATCTACAAAATTTCTTGCGCACACACAGTCACACACCCACCCACACATATTATAAATATATATATGTACCAGTTTATGACGTGGAAACGGATTCTGGACCGTGCGACTGAGTAAGTGCACGTGAGTCTAGACCATCCACAGCATCGGCGTTCAGCGACAAAATCACCTATGATACTATGACGACGGTAAGTATTGAGATGCATCCCAAACGACAACATCGAAGAAGGAAAACACGACAAGGTAAGAGAGGTGGCGTTAAACTGTCGAAGTGTGAGAGGCTAGGCCTGAAGTATGTGCGCGTTACATATTGGAATTGTGGGTCCATAAATCAACGACGGCCCATTCTTAATAAGCTGCTGTGCCTCGCCGATATAATGGTTTTGTAAGAAACTCTACTTGGTGACAGGATAGTAAGTACTCCTGGCTTTCATTGTTTCTACAATAGGCGACACCTTAGGCAAGTCATCCTTGTGCGCAACAATATGGTGGCAGCTGAGGTTGATATGTCTGCGTGAGACAATGCAGAATTGCAGGTACATGCGGTTAGGGTGCAGACCCCAGTTCATTTTGTGATTGTAAATGTGTATGCCTGTAATGGGAAGGTGAACACACAACAATGGCAGAATCTCTTCGAGTTCGATGAAGAGAATGTCATTTTCTGCGGAGACTTTAATGCTAGAGGCAACCAGTGGGTTAACGTCATAACCAACAAGCAGGGAGAAGACCTAGAGAACGCACTAGTGTCAGTCGATTTAGTGTGCTTGAATGATGGAAGGGCAGCAAGAATGGCCACTCGAACAGGGGACTCTGATAGTATCATAGACCTGGCACTGGTGTCTTCCACCTTCGCTCCGGTTTGCAGGTGGAGTGCACTGGGGTTCCACGGAAGTGATCACTATCCATGTGTCCTCCTAATTGAGAAAAGCAGAAATAGAAGCAAGAAAAGGAAGCTCCACACATTCCACTACGAGAAAACAGACCAGGAAGTCATTAGCAAAATCAGACATAGGAAACAGAGCGCCCCTCGTAGGAGGCAGGAGAGATGGACGCAGCCGCCCTGGTGGAACGTAGAAGTCGAGGAAGCTTGGCGGAACAAGAGACAAAAGGCCAAGGCATGGCAGAAGGCTAGAAAGAATGGAAGAACACAGCCTGAGCTCTTGAAGCGTCTGAAAGTAGAGGTCGACCAAAAAATGATGCACTTTAAACTATGTGCTAAGCAGGCTAAGGATGCCAAATGGGATGACTTCTGTATAAAAGTGTGCTCAGAAAAATCGCTAGCCACATTCTGGCGCCTTCATCAGAGCATGGTCCCTAAACCGGCCGTGAGATGAGATATTAATTCGGATGATTCCACTGGCACGGGCGGTTGAGCAATTATGGATTTTAATTCGTTTGCAATGATACCGAGGCCTTCCATGACCAATAACCAATGAATGGCACAACATGACACAGAGGCATACCAGACTTTCAGAGCACAGGCCGGAAATGGCACAAATCTGATGAGAGCAAAGGGAAGGCACTGCTTGCCCGCTACATTGAACAGACGGACTAAAGAAATGAGGCTGTAAGAATGAGGGTCGCTGTCAAAATTGTGAAAGGATGTAGTGCTGGAAGAAGATCTCATAATCACAACCGATACCATTCGCACGATACTTAAAAGGTCACACAACACCGCTACTGGTCCAGATGGTGTTCGGTACGATGACATAGGCGATTTAGCTGACGACGACTTGACAAAACTGGCCAATGTGTTTAATGCCAGCATTCGGAGTGGCCAGATTAAGGAGGAGTGGCTACACAACTACTTACTGCCGCTACCGAAGCCAAACAAGGACCATTCTCAGATCAGTGCCTACAGAATCATCACAATGCAGAACACTGCGGGCAAGCTGCTAGAGAAAATAGTTGCCCGTGTCCTCATCTGTCACCTTAAACAGAAACGCGTATTCCCACCCACACTCGGAGGTTATAGATATAACAAAGCGACATGGCTCAATGCGGCAGTCTTTGCCTATGACGTCTTCGAAGGCTTCCACAGACGAGAGGAGGCATGTGCTGCTGCTATAGATCTGGAGGATGCATACAATAAGGTACCATTTGAATATCTCATGCACATGCTCCTCAAACTGGCGGTGCACCCCTTCCTCATTAGATGGATCGCCGCGGCACTGTTTCAGAGGAAGGTGTCCAGGGCTGCCACAAGGCTCACCATTGTCACCAGTTCTATTTAATGTGTACACAATAACGATCATGGAACAACAGCTGGATGGGAGGGCTATGACAGCTGGATGGGAGAACTATGACTTTTGCTGATGATGTTCTGGTATATCGACAGGGAAGAGACAGACGGGGAATCGCCTCCACAATGCAAGACGAACTCGATCGCAACTCTTCCTGGTGTGGGGCTTCAGGTGCCTTGGTTAATCCTAATAAAGCGTCAGTTTTATGGTTCTCCCTTAACAATCATATCGTTATTACGACCACACCGGTAGTACG
Organism: Megaustenia siamemsis; assembly: GCA_032433765.1. NCBI lineage: Eukaryota > Metazoa > Mollusca > Gastropoda > Stylommatophora > Ariophantidae > Megaustenia > Megaustenia siamemsis. Next base: position 63,444,894 of record JAVIAB010000125.1, on the reverse strand, counting down.
AATGGGAGCTGATGAGGTGACCAGGCACAAGTTGATGACATACCTCGGAGTTAAGTTTGATCGCAGCCTGTGTTTTCGGGACCACGTCGACCATTTGATAACAAAATCCCGCAAAGGATTATTTGCCTTGAAGGTCATGGTAGCTGCCAACATCGAGCAGAGGCTACTTACTCTTTTGTTCAAGGGATTAGTCCTAGCACCAATCGAGTATGCCGTGGCAATTCTTACTGTCAGTGCGACTCAAATTGATAGGCTGGAGAAAATACAGAAAGAAGCCATGCGCATTATCTTAGGATGTACAAGGGACACTTCCTGTGTAGCAATAAGGTATCTTCTTGACTTTCCAACTATGGATGACAGAATCAAGATCTGGAGTGCACGAGCATACCTGGTACTAATACAGATAAAGAGCATCCATTGCACCACGTGCTCAACACAAGGAAATGTGCCAGGCTAAAAAGAGGCAAATCATGGGTGGGCCGAGCAGAAGATGTCTTCAAGCAGGTCTGTGGGCTTATCAATATCAGCGTTGGTGAGGAGTGGATACCGGTGCCTACGTCATTCAAGGGGACTTTCTCATGTATTGTCACACTCGACAGGAAAAGTAGGGAACAGAACCCGGTCGTGGTTAATGCGGAGGTCAACGGTCTCATCTGCGATAACACCGATGAGAAAGATGCAGTCATCTATACAGACGGATCTGTAAGACGACACCAAAGAAGTGCATGGGCATTTACAGCACGCTCGGCAGGCAGAATAGTCTACGAAGACAGTGATGCATACGTCATGACCACGAGTAGCATGACAATGGAGGTGAAGGCAGTGACCAAGGCATTCAAATGGTTAGAGTCACAAGACTACACCCACGCATGTATACTGAGTGATTCGATGAGCATGATAAAAAAAGTGGAGGCGGGCTCTGTACGTATGCAATGGGTAGAGTCGTTGCAGAAATCCAATATAACATTTTTCCATTGTATTAATCTTAATGAAATGGCCATAATGAAATGCACAGAACAAATAGCGAGATTTGATAAATGATTTTTTGTAAGGATTGAGACTGTTAGAAAATAAAATTAGGAACAGAGAAACAGTATCTGGGTCTATGCCCTATGGGCCGGCCATGACTCGAAAGGTCAATAGATGGATGGATGGATGGATAGATACACATATATGGATTCATATATTCATAATATATGCAATAATAAAGGGAAAAGTTTTACATTTTTTTTATTAAAGGCTTTGTATGAAAAGTGTTACTTGTTGCAGTTTCCTCATATTCCAAGTCCGGCTTGTTGCAGGAGCTACTGAGTTAAGTGCTCTGTGCGAGATCGTGTTTCGATATTCCGATTGTTTACAATGAGCAGTGGCATTATGCGGGTTCCAGCACACCCCCTTTCTTACTATCCCCCCAACCGATAAGGCCTCCCCTCCCAGCTGGCCCTATGTCACCTATAATACACATATCATTGTAATCGCCCGGGCCGGTCTTCTGCTGAAAGGATCCAAAACCACGGTGAACCTTGACCTCTGAACTACATGTGTTTAAACTTTGGCCTACTTCCGGAATAATGCATGTTAATTGCTACACGTTAACATCTAGATAATCATTTAGAGAAGTGTTGCACTATAGATATATGATAATGGCTCGACGAGCCTTCTATGAATATATCTGGCCAGACGGCAAGCTTCACAATGAGTAAATACGGCAATGGGGAAACCACTTAAACTAGGCTGACCATTTTTTCCCATTGTTTTCGGGGACATTTGTCATATAGTTTACATTTCAGAGGATTAAGTTATTGAGTTATTGAGTTATTTACAGATCATCATTGCAATCCGAACATGTCCATAGGTGCTTAGATCCCCTCCTCATCAAGTCCCGCAGTGTCCAGCGACTGACGACTCCAGTTCCGTGTGGTTGATAAGTCTTCTTACACGCCCACTAAGATTCTCATTTCTGGCTGTGTCCTTCTTAACTCCCATCTCCATCATCCGAAGAAGTGACGTGGATCTGTGTTTGTTGAAGTCCTGTGCTCTTCCCACATCTCGGAGGGCATTGATGATGTCCGCCCGACCCATTGGTTGCCCGTCCTCAACGACAGCGCAGCTAGCCAACCTGTCCGCTCTTTCACTTCCCCGTACTCTCGCATGTCCAAGGACATAGACAAAGGTGACCGTATGTATTTTTGACTTTCAAAGGACTTCCGTTGTAAAGATGGTGGATCTAGGTCACGTTCTCTCGATCGCTGCAGAAAGTGCATTCGGGGTCTGATTAATTTCGGTTCTCCATTGCACTTTTCTGCGTTAAATTCAAAATGATGATCTACTTATTACATCTGCGCCGCTAAAGCGAAGTCGTACGCCGGCAAGAGTCCCTTTTTGACAAATCAAGTATTGTGTATGAGACCTTCCAACGTCTAGACTTGATCTGCGCTTTACGTCACATTTGTGCTGTTCATGAACGTTGTTGGAATTCCTTGACGCAAGTTATTTCCAGTTACTTATTAATGTAAACTACTTCGTCAGCCACAATTTTATCTCTTTAGGGAATTTGCACCGCGTTTTTTTTTCGTCGTAGTCTGCTTTCACTAGAGTAATCAGGACTCTAAAGGGAGTGAAATTGTTGTGTGTACGACATTTTTGCTACGTCATCTTAATGGCTCATCGTACATCCCTAGACCAGCCGCACGCTAATCTTACGGTCTGATGTTTGATGTGCGACGGGGATAATCTGACGACTAACTTTGTGTCTATATGTTCAGAATTGGAGTCAACAACGATGGACTAACATCATCAAGCGCTATACATTTTTTACAAATCCGACGATCATCATTTTCAAGAGAACGTGAACTTCCGGTATTTGATGGACAGGAGGCGGGAACAATTTTTGGCTATGTTGAAAAGTGTTCCTTGTTACAGTTTCCTCATATTCCAATTCCGGGTTGTTGCAGGAGCTACTGAGTTAAGTGCTCTGTGCACACCGTGAGCTGTGTGTCTCATCCGTTTTGATATCCCATGTTTCAATATTCCAATTGTTTACGATGAGTGGTGATATCGTATGACAGGGAACAGTTGGCTGTGTCTTTCGCCTTATGTCTTTTGGCGTGTGCTGAGACTGCTACGATGGTGACTACAATTACCTTTCTTTGTTTTAGAGATGAGATATTAATTCGGATGATTCCGCTGGCACGGGCGGTTGAGCAATTATCGATTTTAATTCGTTTTCAGTGATACCGGGGCCTTCCATAACCAAATAACCAAATTTTGGACTTCAGCAATGACTCTACCCATTGCAATCGTACAGAGCCCGCCTCCACTTTTTTTTTAACATGGTCATCGAATAACTCAGTATACAAGCGTGGGTGTAGTCTTGTGACTCTAACCATTTGAATGCCTTGGTCACTGCCTTCACCTCCATTGTCATGCTACTCGTGGTCATGACGTATGCATCACTGTCTTCGTAGACTATTCTGCCTGCCGAGCGTGCTGTAAATGCCCATGCACTTCTTTGGTGTCGTCTTACAGATCCGTCTGTATAGATGACTGCATCTTTCTCATCGGTGTTATCGCAGATGAGACCGTTGACCTCCGCATTAACCACGACCGGGTTCTGTTCCCTACTTTTCCTGTCGAGTGTGACAATACACGAGAAAGTCCCCTTGAAAGACGTAGGCACCGGTATCCACTCCTCGCCAACGTTGATATTGGTAAGCCCACATACCTGTTTAGGGAGCCGCGATAGCTCAGTGGTTAGTGAACTGGACTACAAAAGACAAGAGGTAGGGTTCGATCCCAATCGACGGCTTCCTGGTTCACACAGCATTTAATGGGTACCGGATTTTGTTCTGGGAAAATAAAGCGGCACGGGCGTAATACCGACCACATTACCCCAAAACTCGTGTGCCGAAGGTCTGTAAAATGCATGATCACTAACACCATATTCCATATACGCCACTTGGTGTGACGGAGGTACTTTACTTTTTTTTTCTACATACCTGTTTGATGACATCGTCTGCTCCGCCCACCCATCACTTGCCACTTTTTAGCCTGGCACCTTTCCTATCTTGAGCACGTGGTGCAATGGATGATCTTTATCTGCACTAATCTTCAGGTATGCTCGTGCTCTCTAGATCTTGATTATGTCATCCATGATTGGAAAGTCAATAAGATACCTCATTGCTACACAGGGAGTGTCCCCTGTACATCCTAAGATAATGCGCATGGCTTCATTCTGTATTTTCTCCAGCCTATCAATTTGAGTCGTACTGACAGTAAGAATTGCCAGGGCATACTCGATTGGTGCGTGGACTAATCCCTGGAACAGAAGAGTAAGTAGCCTCTGCTCGATGTGGCAGCTGCCATGACCTTCAAGGCGGCTAATCCTTTCTGGATTTTGTTATCGCATGGTTGACTACTTCCTCTTCTTCTTTCCTTCCTCATCTACCTTTCAGCGTCGAGAGGAGATATAATTTGCGGTCTTTTGCTCTTCTGTTCGCCTCTGCTGCTGTTATGTTTCCTAGTGCTTCTAATATTCCATCGACCCATCTTTTTCGTGGTCGACCCTTGGGTCTGGTGTTCTCACAACGTTTGTTGAAGGCTCGTTGCGTTCTTTCTGCCTTGTCACGTGGCAAACCATTTTGTCTGTTGTTTCCTTATATATTCTATGGCGGTGCTATTCCTAGCTTTTTTCTCAGTTCTTCATTTCTGATCTTATCTCTCAGACTGTTTCCTGTCATTCGTCTAACACATTACATCTCTGTAGAGGTTATTTTTCGTATTGTTCTTGCATCTAGGGTCCAGGTCTGGCATTGGTAGCACAACGTTGGGATGAAGATTGTATTGTATAGTGCTCGTTTTGCCTCCAGAGTTATTTCCTTGTTGGACAGTAGTGGTGATAACTTTCCAATGATTTGACAAGCCTTATTGCATCTTGATCCTATCTCTGCTGTTTGAGAATTAGCGTTTGTCATTAGACTTCCTAGGTATTTGAATTCCTCTACATGTTTTAGTTGTCTGCCTTCTATAGTTATGTTGATGTTCTGTTTATTTTTGGCGACATTCATGACTTCCGTTTTGTTGATGTTGATTTTCATGTTGTATTTTGTGCCTGAGATGTTGAGTTTGTTTAAGTGTTTTTTTAGGTCTTCTATTGTTTCATGTATTAATGCCTGATCGTCTGCAAATAAAAGCTCGTTGATCTCCTCTGTCTCTGATGGGTTGGCTAGCTTGCATATTATAGTCCACGCATGTAATAAACAGTAGGGGGGATAGTACGCATCCCTGTCTTACACCTGATCTAACTTCGAAGTGGTCCGTGTAGCCTGCTGCTGTTCTGACCCTGCAGCTGCTGTTGATGTAGAGACTTTTAATAAGGTTGGTTAGATGTTGGCTTACTCCGTATGTTGTTAGTATCTCCCACAGGTGTTCTCTGTTTACTCTGTCGAATGCTTTTTCCTGGTCAATGAAGGCTATGCATAATTTTTTATTGTGTTCTGTCGTTTTTTCTGCAAGCTGTTTTAATGTGAATAGTGCGTCAGTGACTCCTCTGTTTTTTTCGGAACCCCATTTGAGAATTGCTTAACTGTAGTTCTATTATTGGTCTCAGTCTTTTTTCCAAGATTTTGGCGTATAGCTTTCCTACATGGCTGAGAAGAGATATACCTCTATATTGATTGCAGTCTCTTTTGCTACCTTTCTTTTCCATATTGGTATGATGATTGCCTGTTGCCAGTCTTCTGGGGCTTGTTGTTGGTGCTATGCTGCATTAAATATTCTGTGCAGCTATTGCACTCCTGTTTCTCCTGCTGCTGCTATTATTTCTATTGGTATGTTATCTATCCCCTGTGCTTTATTTCTTGGTGCATATTTTATTACCTCTTTCATGATGTTGGATTCAGTATTTGTGAGTTCTAGCGTGGTTTTTGTTGTCTTATTGGTAGTTGGTATGTTTAACAGGTCTTCAAAATATTCTTTCCATCTCTGTTGCATACATTGGTTATTTGGTATTGGCTGTCCGTCTTTGTCATTTATTAGCTCAGTAGGATCATGGTTTTCTTTTCTCGCTCTTGTGGCTTTTACTGCTTTGTAGAAATCTCTTGTGGCTGTCTTGAAGTCCCTGCTCATGTTTTGTCCGAATTCTGTCCAATTCTTTGGCTTAGCTTCTTTGATCAAAATGTTAACTCTTTTTCGAACTAAGGCATATTTTTCATATTTTTTTTTGGTTCTTGTTCTCCCTCCAATTTTTAAAGTTTCTTCTTTTCTTTTATTGCTTCTCTGAATGTTTCGTTCCCGAACGGGGTGCTCTTTTTCCCTTCTCTTGTTCTTAGCTTCGTTCCACAAACTGTTTTAGAAATGTTGGTTACTGTTTCCTTAAATTGTTTCCACTCTTCTTCTACTGCGCATACTTCGTTAGGGAGTTTCTTTAATTCCTCTGTTAGTTTTTCTTCTAGGGTTTCCCTTGTTTCTTGATCTTTTAATTGTTTTATTTTTATTGTCTGTTCTTTTCGCTTCTTTTGTTTGTTTTCGTATATTCTCTTTATTTTTGACTGTCTCAGTGTGATCATAACCATCTTGTGATCCGTGCCATCTGTAATATTAGGGATCGCTCAACTGTCGGTTACTCAGTTACTCTTTTCTTGTTCTGTAGTCTTGTTAGTATAAAATCTATCTGGCTTCCATTTGTACCAGGTGTATACTTGTGACTCTCTGTGTTTGAAGAATGTGTTGGTGATAAATAAATCATTTTGATTGCATAGTTCCAGCAGTCTGCTTCCATTTTCGTTTATTTCAGCTGTTTTATCGCCAAAGGGTCCTAAGATATAATTGTTTTCACTGTTGCGTTTCCCAAGCCTTCCATTTAAAATCTCCCATCACTAACATGTCGTCGCTTTCGTCATCCTTGTTAATGATTTCATTCAATGTGTCATAGAATTCTTCGCTTTCTCTTTCATTGTTGTTGCATGGTGCATAGATTTGAATGTAATTTGTTTTCCGATCGTCTTCTAGTAGTTTAATTGTGATGATTATTTCTGAATGGTATTTTATTTCTAGAATGTTCTTTGCGTGTTCTGGGTCGATGATAAAACCTACTCCGTGTACTACCCGAAAAAACAGGCTGCGCTCAAATTTAACTCCGAAGTATGTAATAGGGTTGCCAGATACACCGTTTTTTTACGGATTTCTCCGTTTTTTTCACGTAATTCGATGACTCCGTTTTATCTTTGCCAGGAGTCGCTAAAACACCGTATTTTAACGCTCACGTAAATATTTTTTTAAATATCGATTAAATAATATATAAACTCGTAGTAAATAATATTAATTAAACAATTCAGCGGTTTGTTTTGTATAATTGTTTCTGGATCATACTTTTAAGTGCGCAAATTGTAGTTCCGCGCTAAAATATTGAAGCGATTTAATTTCCGTCCTAGCCCACGACAAGAATCAATTTATTTCCGATCGTCGATGTGTAAACACAGTTTCACCGCTCCATCCAATTCAATCCTCGCATCTACATATTATTAGTAAGTTTATTTTAAAGTTTGTTAACATTATTTTATAATGAGTGATATGGATTTAAAGAAGTATCCTCCAACGAAGAAATTAAAATTACAACTACAACACAATGAAAGTTACCGTAAAGTGTGGGAAGAATCGTTAAACCAGGACCTAACGAACATCGAGCTTTCTGTGTGTTATGCAGAAAAGATTTTAGTATTTCTCATGGTGGACAAAGTGACTTAAAACAACATTCAGAATCTAAAACGCATAAACTAAAAGAAAAATCTGATGATGTTAGTGTAAACAAACTTTCACGTTGTTTTGTAAATGTAAACATTACATCAGAACACGATAATGTTGTCGCGAGTGAACTGGCTTTGGTTTATCATGCAGTCAAACATAATCAAAGTTATTCTAGCTTGGACTGTGGAAATAAGCTTGTGACACACATTTTTAAAGATTCTGTGACTGCTTCAAAAGTATCATGTGGGCGCACTAAAGCTGAAATGCTTGTCAAGAATGTTTTAGCACCCAGAAGTGTCAATGATTTTTTAGATATTTTAAAGTGTTCGGAACAAGGTGTGAGATTTTTTTCATTGGCAACAGATGCCTCGAATAAGGGAAACAGGAAGATGTTTCCAGTTTGCCTTCGCTACTTTGACTCAGTGAAAGGAGTGCAGAATAAACTTCTGGATTTTATTGAAAATGCTGATGAAACTGCTTGTGGAGTTAGTCAGCTAGTGCTGCAGAGTTTAGAAAGACATAATCTTGATATAAATCACATTTCATCATATAGTGCAGACAATGCAAGTGTCAATTTTGGAATTAGACATTCTGTATTTCAATTACTTTTGAAAAAGAATGAAAATATATTGAAGGCCAATTGTACAAATCACATACTTCATAATGCAATCAAGTATGCTACAGACAAATTGGATATTGTTGTAGATAGCATAGTTCTCAAAATTTACAATCATTTCTCAGTTTCAGCAAAAAGAAGAGAGGAACTGAAATAATTTTTTTAATTTTGTGGAATTAGAATGGTCTGAAATATTGAGACATGTTCCAACGAGGTGGCTGTCTTTGACTCCAGCTGTAAATAGGCTTCTCCTAAATTGGGGTGCAATCAAAAGTTACTTCCAGAGTATTGATGACTGCCCAAAATTATTGAAATCTGTTTTTCTTATTGATGACCCTGAGCAAGCCATTTTGCCAGAGATTTATTTTCACTTTGTAAACAATGTTGGAAACTTGTTGGATGCTGTTAACAAAACACTAGAAAGTTGTGAATTGAGTGTCTTGGGGACATTCAAACAAATGTACATTTTTAACGAAAAGCTTAAACAGAGAATAAAAGACAGTTTTTATGGCAGCAATGCAAATGAACTTATTAATGATTTGTCTGTAACACTGCAAAAAAAAATATCAAGTGATTTTAACAAATTTTACAATGATATGCTTCAGTATCTTGACAAAAGGTTTGATGTGACTGCCAATAATCCATATTCATCATTGGCAGCTTTTGCTTTGGATAAAGAAATTCATTTTGAAGATTTGGAAACTGCAGTGTGTATTCTGAAATTGAAAGATCACATATGTGTTGATGCCATGTATGAAGAGTTCTGTGACTTTCAGAGTGTTCTATGTGAAAGTATTAACAAAGATAACAGTGATATCACAAACTGGTTACATTTTTTTTCTGTTGTGCCAGAACATAAAGTGCTAAACATTTCAAAGATTGTTGGATTTTTATTTAGCATACCAGGATCAAATGCCTTTGTTGAGAGGATATTCTCCTTAATGAAAAACAAATGGAATGACACAAGATATAGGTGTAGCCAAGAATTGATTGAAGCAGAGCTCAGAGCCATGGTTAATTTTGACAATTCATGTGCTGATTTTTTTAAATTTGTCAAAACTGATGCAAGATTATTGAAAGCTGGCAAATCCTCAAGCAAATACAATTAAAATGCATCTCGAAACTCTAGGTGAGAGTTTTTTTAATTTAAATAAGAAAATTGTCTTTGCAGAATATGAGCATTGTTTTATTTCTAGTTTCTGTATATAATTTTTCATAAATTTGTTTGAATATAAAGGCGAATTCATTGTCACTACCGGTAACAATATACAAAATCATTTGTTCGTAAATATGTAATTAAAATTGATGAAAAAAAAATTCAGCGTAAAAGTACTCCTTTTTTTTTTTTTTTTTAAATCTGGCAACCCTAGTATGTAATCAACTTGTCCCTGATCACCTCATCAGCTCCCATTCGTTCTGCCGTTGTGTCCGTATTAACGATAATTGTTAAGGGAGAACCATGAAACTGATGCTTTATTAGGATTAACCAAGGCATCTGAAACCCCACACCAGGAAGAAATGCGATCGAGTTCGTCTTGCATTGTGGAGGTGATTCCCCGCCTGTCTCTTCCCTGTCGATATACCAGAATATCATCAGCAAAAGTCATAGTTCTTCCCCTCCCATCCAGCTGTTGTTCCGTGATCGTTATTGTGTACACGTTAAATAGAACTGGTGACAATGGTGAGCCTTGTGGCAGCCCTGGACAAATGGATGTTGGCTTGGAGACCAACTTCCACATCTGAGTATCAAATTCCTCTGAAACAGTGCCGCAGCGATCCATCTAATGAGGAAGGGGTGCACCGTCAGTTTGAGGAGCATGTGCATGAGGCATTCAAATGGTACCCTGTTGTACGCATCCTCCAGATTTATAGCAGCAGCACATGTTTCCTCTCATCTGTGGAAGTCTTCGAAGACATCAAAAGGCATTGAGCTATGTCTCTTTGTTATATCTATAACCTTCGAGTGTGGGTGGGAATGCGCGTTTCTGTTCAAGGTGACAGGTGAGGACACAGGCAATTATTTTCTCCAGTAGCTTGTGTGCAGTGTTCTGCATTGTGATGATTCTGTAGGCACTGATCTGAGAATGGTCCTTGTTTGGCTTCGGTAGAGGTAGTAACAACGTGGCTTTTTTTGTGTCCAATGCCATATTTTTTCTTTATTTTATATTTAATGTGGAAGTCCTGTGATGCTGGTTTATCGTTTGCATTTGTTTGAAGCACATTCATGTGTGAATTCCTGACATTGTCTTAATGACGATTGAATAGTCTGAACTCTTTTTTGGTCATTTGGATATAAAAATGTCTTTAAAAAAAAGATAGGTTAAGACTGCGTAGGGAGAAATGAAAAAAAATTATCTAGAAAAAAATGGTATGATTAAAGCTTCACGTAACAAGTGGAGACCACAAATGAGAACGACTTAAGACTGCAGTCTTTCATCTTTCATCTTTCATCTTTCAACTCTTTAGCTAACACTTTGAAGTGATCAGAAGCCATACTCCATTCACTTCGCTGTTCATGTTTTAGAGATATTTCATCATAATTCTTCTGGTTTGTTGCCATTTCTTTGTTGCTACTTTTACATAGTGTCATGTCTGCAGGCACAAAAAATCAAGGTAATAAACAGCTTTGTACATTTAACTTTCAGTTTTATGGCAAATGTTATTCACTTTAATCCTAAACATATGATAGTGCAGTCTTCAGAGTACAACACTGGATGTAGAGAATCGTTTGATGACCCGCCTGGGATATGAAGTGAGGTCTTGGCCAGCTGGAGACCCGGGACGAGCTGTACCCGATTGTAGATCAGTTGTGAAAACCCAAATAAAAAGTCACTGATCAACATTTAATGATGTCAGAGGCGAGGTATGATGGAATTATTATCTCCTTTAAAATGCTTCATGAGTCAACGACGAGACTATCGGCGAGCTAGAGAATCTGAGAACATCAAACTCCCAAACCTCGAGTGAATGGTTGAGGATATTTCTACGAGGACATGGCTCAAAAGGGTATTGCGAATTGAAGACACAAGGATTTTCAGAACGAAAAACAGGAGCAGAGAGAAAAAAACAAATTTTACAAGATGGCCATGTGGTGCCCAAGAGTCTAGAAAGACTGACCGTTTTGGAAAGCGACAACTCTACATAGGGCTTGAGCAGATGTTTCTTGTAAACTCAGGAGGGCAAGTAAGCTGAATGCAAAATCCCGCCACAGAAAAAAACACAATCTGCTCACGCGCAAGAAGATTATAGACAACGAAAAGCTAAGGAAAGCATATCCGAACAAAATGATGGTGAAAATCGGATGACTGGGCCATAAGGCACAAAACATTGTGCGACATACTAGAATTCGCTGAAGCAAAATTGATCATGAAAGATTCTAGTTATCTTGAACTGTATGTGGAGATCCTCCAGACAAATAGAGCACCAGTCTCTATGGTTTGAAAGGGTCCGCTCCACACCCATTGCAATAGCATTTATGTCATACATATTGGTCGTCATCCTGACTCGTTTTGGAGAGTCAGAAATGGATCCAGAGAAAACTTACTACTGGACATAAAAGTTCCAAGTTAAAACTGAACATAATGCATTGTAACGACTAAGACATATACCACAAAAAGCAAGAATAGCAGCATGATATGGAGGAGAAGATTGATTTGCCTTGTATCAAACCTATCTTAACCCCCTCCCCCCAAATCCGTTTTAAAAAATCAAATCATGAACTAACGGGCTTACTTACAGGACAGGAAAGGCCACCTATGAAGCATTCCTCACTTTAGTACGCACTTTCATTTATACAAAACAGACAGAAGTAGCCGAAACTGGGAGGAAGGGATCGTTGGTACAGACACACAAACATCAACAATCGAACGTCAAGTTAAGTAATGCATACTGTCCTAACAATAGAGCATTTTGAAGGAGGAGAAGGAGATAACTTGAACACAGTGCATCGTAGTGGGTACTTTAACGGTCGCTCTTAAAGATGGGGTGACGACTAAACCACTGCAATCTGAGGCGTAGCTAGGGTTTTCAGCGCACGGGGACAAAGTCAGTTTTAGCGCCTCTTCCTGACCCTCTCGTTATATTGTGAGCCACACGGTTCGCCATGCTTTATGCTTTCCCGGAAATTTGTGAACTTTACAACATGGAAACCTGCATTTCGTGGTATATTCTTAAGGTATGAAGATGATAAAAAAAGTAAAATAATTACGGCAACAATGGTACTTTGAAGATATAATTGGATAAAAGAGAAGGACAGAATCAAGAAACAATAATGAATATATTTTTAAAAATTAAAACAGAATTATTTCATATTAAAATATTAGTCAAATATAACATTGCCAAAACTTAAAACATTATCTTGGATATAATATCTAGACAAGCTAACATAAAGTAAAAGAAACAGTTTGGTGTAATGGTTCAGATGCATTTATGTAACTTTAAATGGGACGCGCCAAGATGGATGCTTGTTTGCGTTCGAGCCATGATGTAAACAATGTTGACTTTGCTTGTCTCCAACGGTTTGTCTCATTCTATTAGAGAACATCACGCTATCTGTTATCACAGCGAGTCGGTGGATTTTTTATAAATGTAATCACGGGTTTGATAATAAATGTTTGTACACAGTTCGTTAACCATCGCTGTAGATCAAGTCTTTATTCTGCTGGCTTCGTTCGCGGCATTGGAAGCTAATGACATAACTTGTGCAGACGGTTGGTTTGGGGCAAATTGTACGTTACAATGTCACTGCTATAATGACTCTGTTTGTGACAAAACTACAGGGACATGCCCAAACAATGACAGTTGTCAGCACGAATATTTCGGACCCCAGTGTCAGTACTTGGATCTCGTTTACAATACGCCCAAAAATCTGAACCTACTTTCCTCTTTGATAACAACGACACCTCATGTAATCCGGACACAGATTCTACATCAGTTGAGACAACTCTCAATCAATCTTTGCTGTTTTTCTGGTTTAGGATTTATGTGAATGACTTAACACATACGGACAGTTTCACGATAAAACAAAATGGTTCTGCCTCATGTAACAATGAATCAAGGTTTGTAGTTAGTCAGCACGAGATTGGTGTCTTTTGCTCTGGGGCTGGTCTGATCAACAAGTTACGGATTGAAGGGGCGACAGTTGCAAATATCTGCTCCATCTACATTGGCGGGGGTCGGAATGTGGCTCTCAAACAGAACACAAACCATACCGACACATTTAATGCTTGTTATACAGGAGACGGATGTGGACCAGAGGCCGCAGTTAATGGCACACCAAAGACCAATCTCTATGACAATGACTGCACACACACACACACAATTGAGAAGTGGATCCAATCCTGTTTACTGGTATCTGAACTTTGCCACGCCCCAGAATATTCCCACCATTCGAATCTATTATCGAGCTAGCACTATGATTCGGGTAAAGAATGCCACTATAAAGGCTTTCTCTGACAGTGGCGGCATAGTGTTCCAGTATAATGATATATCATACCCTAATGTTTCTGTGAACACTATTGTAGTCACCACACAAACGCCAATGGCACACATTAAGATTGAGTTCTCATCGACCATTTCGCAGGCCGACAGTGCACTGACGGTGAGTGAGGTGCAAACATTTACCAACACCTATTGTCTGGACGGGTATTCTGAGTCGTTTTGTGAAGTGTGTAGGGGGGGGGGGGTAGCAGAGGCTGCAATGTCATCATCGGTACGTGTCACGGCAACTGTTCACATGGGATCTATGGACACAACTGCTCCAGGTCTTGTCTCAGTATCTGTCCTTTATGCGAGAAAAAATCATGAAAATGCCTACAATGTAAACATCCTGGCTATACCTGTAATGACACTTGTCCCGATGGTAATTTTGGGCTACATTGCGAACAGACATGTTCTGATGGCTGTGACATCATATGTGACCCGGAAAGTGCAGACTGTACGTGCAAGGAAACGTACTACGGGTCAGACTGCACTCTCAAATGTCCGGACAACTGTTTCAACGACACCTGTGAACAGTCAACCGGGAACTGTACATGCAAGGGAACGTTCTACTGGTCATACTGCACTCTCAATTCTCCGGACAACTGTTTGAACGGAACCTGTGAACAGTTAACCGGGGCCTGCGTCTCGTATGTCGATGATTCCCACGTTAAGAAGAGTCTGCCGACTACAACAAACCCAAGCATATGGATACTATTCGCGATCGCTGCTCTTCTACCTCCTCTTCTGCTTCTCTTGAATTGAGCCATGGCTCAATTCTCAGTGTATATCCGTGCTTGTTGTAGCTCATATCTTAGTGGTGTCTGCGATAGCCATAACTGATATCTTAGTGGGTGTCTGCGATAGCCATGGCTGATATCTTAGTGGGTGTCTGCGATAGCCATGGCTGATATCTTAGTGGGTGTCTGCGTTAGCCATGGCTGATATCTTAGTGGGTGTCTGCGATAGCCATGGCTTATATCTTAGTGGGTGTATGTGGTGGCCATGGCTCATATCTTAGTGTGTGTCTGTGCTGGCCATGGTTCATATCTTAGTGTATATACGTGCTAGCCATGGCTTATATCTTAGTGGGTGTATGTGGTGGCCATGGCTCATATCTTAGTGTGTGTCTGTGCTGGCCATGGTTCATATCTTAGTGTATATACGTGCTAGCCATGGCTCATATCTTGGTGGGTGTCTGTGCTGGCCAGGGTTCATATCTTAGTGTGTGTCTGTGCTAGCCATGGTTCATATCTTAGTGTATATACGTGCTAGCCATGGCTCATATCTTGGTGGGTGTCTGTGCTGGCCAGGGTTCATATCTTAGTGTGTGTCTGTGCTAGCCATGGTTCATATCTTAGTGTGTGTCTGTGCTGGCCATGGCTCATATCTTAGTGTGTGTCTGTGCTGGCCATGGTTCATATCTTAGTGTATATCCGTGCTAGACATGGCTCATATCTTGGTGGGTGTCTGTGCTGGCCATGGTTCATATCTTAGTGTATTTCCGTGCTAGCCATGGCTCATATCTTAATATGTTTTTCTGCTAGACGTGGTTCATATCTTGGTGTATTTCCGTGAAGCCATGGCTCATGTTTTAATGTGTTTCTGTGCTAGCCATGGCTCATATCTTAGTGTGTTTCGGTGCTAGCCATGGCTCATATCTTAGCTTGTGTGTGCTAGCCGTGGCTCATATTTTGGTGTGTCATGTTAGTCATATCTCATATCTTCGTGTGTCCGTGTTAATCATGTCTCATATCTTTATGTGTGTCTGTATTTAGTCATATCTCATATCTTAGTGTGTATCTGTGTTAATCATGTGTCATATCTTTGTGTGTGCATGTCTGGGTTAGTGATATCTCATATCTTTGTGTGCATGTTTATGTTAGACATATCTCATATCTTTGTGTGTGCATGGCTATGTTAGGCACATCTCATATCTTTGTGTGTGCATGTCTATGTTAGTCATATCTCATATCTTTGTGTGTATGTCTATGTTAGGCATGTGTCATATCTTTGTGTGTGCATGTCTATGTCAGTCATATCTCATATCTTTGTGTGCATGTCTATGTTAGTCATGTGTCATATCTTTGTGTGTATGTCTGTGTTAGTCCTATCTCATATCTTGATGTGTGTCAGTGTTAGTCATGCCTCGTATCGCTGTGTGCATATCTGTGTTAGTACACATCTCATATCTTTGTGTGTGCATGTCTGTGTTAGTCACATCTAGTGACTCGGGCAGATGGTGCTCGTAAACCTGGGAGGTCAGACCATCTAAGGGCGGAATCCCCCTACAGAAAAGATCATCTGCTGCCTTGCAGGAAGATTTGGACAATCAAAGGCTAAGGAATGCAAACCTGAATAAAATGCTGGCTGAAATCGGATGCACTGGGCCACTGGCGCAGAACACAGTGCAACGTTTTAACGGGTGTTCAATCAGAGTGGATCTGGCAGACTCTAATTGTGATGTTCTGTCTGTGGGGGCGATCAACACACTTAACCTGACAGCTGACTTCATGTGAGAGTCTGGAATCCTACTCTGATTGAGTCCTGATCGCAGATAGAGAGAGAGAGAGAGAGAGAGAAAGAGAGAGAGAGAAAGAGAAAGAGAGAGAGAGAGAGAGAGAGAGAGAGAGATTCTCCTTGCCTTTCCTGCAACAAATTTATCGATTAGTTCCTCAAAATGTATGTTGTCGGTAAACTCCCGCTCCACTCTCAGCTAAGTCAAGGCTAACAATCTTTCCTGTCCCATGGATGATCTCAGGTGGGACAGGATCAATTTTAACTTACAAAAAGATCTTTCACACCTGGCAATGGATCTTGCAGCAGTCAGTAAGATCTGAAGTCCAACTCTCAGATTTGGAAATACACCATCCCCATACTACACAATCAAGCGAAACAAGTCCTCTGGTGTCGAAAGCTTAACTTTCAGTCCTTGTCTTGAGTAGCAATCGACAGTCCATTGTTTCACTGAACATCTGCAAGCCATCCAAGTCTGTATCATAAAAGCTTCCTATCAAAATGCATCACTATTTCAAGCTATTTCATTAGTTGTGCACATCAGTTCCTTTATGTCTAAAATAAAGCCAAAACTAGAGTTTCTTCAAGCTGGTGAATCTGCAACCAGTTTCGGCGTGTATTTTGTCAGTCATACTTTTCATCAGTCGTAACATTTTATTTTCTGCTGTGAGCCCTACATCGTCTGCTGTCTCTCTGGGTCGCTCCAGGCATTTTCTTCTTCTTTCTCTGCCGTCTCTCAACTTTTACATCAAAAATGCTTCATAGTTCCTTTGCATCTTCGAGAGAATTATTGCCTATGGCATCACTGTTTTCTAAGTAATACCACTGTAAAGCCTAACTATCTTGAATAGCATTGTGGACATTCATGGTGTGGTCCTGAAGCCTATTCTGAACCCGGTCAATCTTGGCAAGTTCAGTATTCCAAAACCTAAGAAGAACCAACAACTGAAATGTTAACATTCGATGTAACAATTGAATTGCATGACTTCTTCTATCTGAATGTTCATGTTGATCATCTACAATATTTTCCAATAGTTCTACCAAGTGTTCTAGTTGATCATGTATCGGTTTATCAGCTTCTACTCTGGCACTCCAGCGAGTTTCTGACTCTCATTTCACTCACACTGAGAGCAGTTTTCAGTCTCTCCCATTGAAGAGCTGACCACGAAAAATAAAATAAACATATATAGCTTGTACAGGACTGAAAAATGTCACACCTGCTGCCTCATTGACACCCGCGTTGGTAAAGTTTCTACCACCTTCGCCCGTCTTTCTAGACGTGTTTGGCACTAACAGGAAACTGACAATTAAAACAAAGGCTGCAGTTTACAATCCCTGCATCATTAGTATCCTTCTGTACGGCAGCGAATTTTGGACAACCTATGCAAAGCAGGAGAGAAGGCTAAACGCATTCCGTATGCGATATCTGCGCCGTATTCTTGGTATCACCTGGAAGGATAAAGTGACAAACGAGGATGTCATGACTCGCACAGCCCCCCCCCCCCCCCCCCCCCCGAACATCTACATGCACAGCTCACACAATGTAGGCTACGCTGGCTTGGCCACGTACACCATATGAAAGATGGCCACATATTAAAAGATATACTCTATGGACAACTAGCAGATGGCAAAAATGGACTAGGTGGGGCCCAAAACGTCGAATTGTAGACGTGGGTAAACGCGACACAAGGACTCTGAACATAAACCCTGCAGCCTGGGAAGAAATAGATGCAGACCGCAATTTTTGGAAACACTCAAAAGCTCCAAATGAGGAAGCAGACAGATACTTTAAAAAAAAAAGATAATACACGGCTAATGAAAAGAAAAAATAACATTTATAGGGTCGCTGAAAAATCCATAGTCAGCTATGACTGATGGAGGCTACTACTACCTCATGACTAATAACGTGAACCCCCAGCTAAATTAAGTGTGTGGTTATCACAGTTGACAAATGTAGATGTTGAGGTACAGCACGTCTTTGTTGCACTCCTGACTTGTAGCCAGACATCACGAATGCATTGTTTTAACACCTTGGTCGACAGTCTTCGAAAGCTAACTTATCCTTCTCCAGTTGTCCCAATATTATGTCTCCAATACTTGCTGCATCTTTTTTATGGGCTTGCATAAATTCCAAAAAAAACTCCACAGCTACAGTCGTTTCCTAAAAGTTCCCTACATATTTAATGGGCCCCTACATTTGTTCGGCGAGCAGCACCAGGAGATGAATCAAACATTATCTCATAGTATTTAGCTCGCTGGATGTCATACACAAGTTTTTCTCTTAACTGTAGATGCTAGAACCTGGATGAACTCATTTTGTATTTCCGGTGAAAGGTCTGTAGTTGATCCTGTATTTTGCTGCACGTACAAAAAGGCGGGCGTTCATGACTAGATCGAACTCTGCAACAAGCTTCAGAAGTTCTGTTTGGAGCCAAATTTTGTTTCGCAAAATATTTTATGCAGCATAATACCCTCTTAAGTACTTGTCGCTATTTTCCCTTCTCCTTAGCAATCTGATTTTGAACCTGTGCATCTATTAAACCTCCTTTTATATATATATATATATATATATATATATATATATATATATATATATATATATATATATATATATATGTATATAAGTTTCCTTTACATGTTGTGAAAGAATACAGATGCTTTTAGGAATTCTCATGTGAATTAATTTTGTTTCTTTTTATTTTTCAACTAATTAAACCATTTTCAGTTTCCAGAGAAGAACACTTACTGGCTGCATCTTTTGATTGGAAAACGCGACACGAAAAACAAAATGCTGCGCCCTTCACAAGAGAATACACCAAACAAGACTTAATGTTGGAACTTAATTATAGTTTATAGTAAGAATATTCAAACTAGTAAAATGTGCAATTTGTACATATGTGTGTAGCTGGAAAATTAGAAAATTAACTTTTTCATAAATAAAGCAGCATTGGATCTTCTTAAACAAAGACAATGTCTTCCTGTCTGTCAGACAGACAGACAGACAAAGACAATGAAAAAAGTGTGCCTTTGCAAAACGTATCTCTCTCTCTCTCTCTCTCTGCGATCAAGACTCAATCATAGTAGGATTTCAGACTCTCTCATGAAGTCAGCTGTTGAATGGATCTAACAAAACTTATATAATTATCTATTTAATTTAAGTCAACTTTAAGTGTATATCGGTATAACGCTATCAACAATTCAACACATCTTTTTAAAAATAAAATATGTCACAATATATTGTGTATATACTCAATCAAGGATTCGGGTGATCAAGATAGATCTTTGCGATGCTAAAGAAATAAACACAGCAGAGGCGAAAAGAGTGACACAATTTGTGGTCTGTAATACCTAGATTAGACAAACTTGTAAGCCTAATTTATGCTCCTTCAAAGTCTGCTAAAAACATTTTACAAATGAATAATGAGAAGAGAATATCTGGTTTAAAAAGTTGTGAATTGAAAGGGGCGGGGGGGGGGGGGGGAGAAGAGAGAAGTAGGAAAGAAAAATAATTGTTGCCGCAGACATCATAGGCGATCCGAACATCAAAGCGCTATTATAAAAGCATCTGTAATCTTGCGCCGTGGCTCCCCAATTATGTTATTGTTTCCTGTGCCCCCCCCACCCCCCCCCCATGTCCTGTGGCTCCCCGGGGGAGCACCTACGAATAGACATTACATTTCAGAATGAAACCGGAAATGACACCGGAAATGGATTTAAGAGGGGAACACATTTAATTCCTCGGTAGCTGAGTGGTTAGTGTGCTCGTTTCCTGACCAGAAAAGTCCGAGTTCGATCCCCAGCAGTGGCGAATTCTTTTCGGACTGACAAGGCTACGGGATTCACCCTGCCTCTAAAAATGGGCGCCAGAGATTTTTTTCTAGGAAGTAAAGGCGGCCTGGCGTGATATCGACCATATCACCCAAAAATGTGCCGTGGTCATAGAAAAATATGGTCACTAACACCATATTCCCCATACGCCTAGCAAGGCGTGGAGGGAACCTTTACTTTACTTTACATTTAATTTTGAAATTAATTCGTAATTATGTACCATCAATTTGGCGCTCCCATTTGTTGCGCCCGGGCCCCTTGCCCACATATCCCCGCTACGCCGCTGAATGCTATAGGCAAGGAAGTGGAGGACTGGGAAATGCACAACTTATAATTACTCAAGAATCCCCCTTCCCGCTTTCTTGTATAAAATATTGGGAGCAAACAAATGATAAGGAAAGCAAACCCGAAAATTCATTCGGTACAGAAGAGAGGTCAAGAATTCAGCAAGACACAATTGGCAAGAAAAAACAGAGCCTCATATTGGACAGAATCGGAAACAAACTGGAAACTCGCAAAAGCCTTGAGCGACGAAAACAATAATCGAGCTCCAATAATAATAACGCATAACTTGAAAATTGACAAACCTACGACTCAAACCTAAGAAATATACTTAGTGAAAATTATAAAAGCACCATGACCGATCGTATATACCCTAAACCGACCTTACGCATATAATGAAGGGGGAAATTACGGAGTTTTGTCCATGACTTTGCAGCCCCGGTGTGACTCCTAGAGTTGTTCCTCTAAAGGCAAATTCCTAGAGGAATGTTGTCTAGATTCAAGAGGGCTACTGTGAGATCGATGGTAGTCTTAAGAACAGGTTTCATTTCACAAATTCACATTGCAGAAGAAATCTGAGCGCTTACATAATGTTGTTGGATGTACGATGAGGATAATCCGACGAATAACTGTGTTTCATATGTTCGGATTTGGAGACAAAAACGATGTCCTAACATCATTAAGCTCAATACATTTTTTTTTAAAATACGATGATCAACATTTTCAGGAAGGCCAATTTCCGGTCAATATGACGGGTAGGCGGCAGGAACCGTTAAATGTTGTGTCTGAAAAATTTTCTTTGTTGCAGTTTCCTCATATTCCAAGTCTGGCTTGCTACCGGAATACTGAGTTGAGTGCTCTATGTACACCGTGAGCTGTGCGTTTCATCTGTATTGATCATGTTTTGATATTCCGATTGCTTACGATAGATGATATCGTATGACGGGGAACAGATGGCTGTGTTCACTTTCTGTGCGGTTTCACCTTATGTTTTTTGTCGTGTGCTGAGACTGCTATGATGGGGATCGAAGCTACCTTTCTTTGTTGGTAGATAAGTTATTAATTCGGATGATTCCACTGGCACGGGCGGTTGAGCAATTATGAATTTTAATTCGTTTGCAGTGATACCAGGGCCTTCCATAGCCATAACCATGTTGAATGTACTTCACAGACGGTGAATACACAATTTGGAACGGCAATATATATATATATATATATATATATATATATATATATATATATATATATATATTTTAATCCTGCCATTAAAAAAAATACTGTGTATAATTGAAACGAGTGTGCAGATAGACAAATCAAAGAAGGACGGAAACAACCCCAAGAAGATCACATATAAGTCAAATTTATCATCTCTTCTATCTTATCTATGGAACAAGTTTCATTGCAATCAGGAATTCCCCATATACGTTCCACCACTTGTCACAGCATTTTTCAAAATTCATCAGTAAAATCCGTTGACAAGGTTGCTCCGTGCATGTCCTACTCGCAGACGACGGTTCAAACCTCCTTAACTGCCTCTTACAACATGTGTCGCAGGTAACAGTGGCTCTATTCTTTTTTCCCCTCACTGTGGAGGCCGCTATCATCAAAAAGGAACACTATACACAGTAGAAACACCACTACTTCAAACACAGTTTGGTGGATGGTAATTATCGGCTGCCCATGATAGACCAAATTATCATACTCCGCCTCCACACTGACCACAGCAGTAAAGACAACACATGTGCTCCAAGCTCAGGCTTGATAAGGCTACCATCAGTTTGTGTCAATGCGCCCTAGCAGCCATGACAGCATAACGTGTCCTACAAGACTCTTCAGCACAAATAGATGAGGGATTAAGTGAATGGTTCAAGTTTGAAATGGAAGTGAAAAGAAAATGCATTTTATCTCCCTTATTATTTGGATTTACCATTGACTTCATAATGCAGAAATACTGTACGGGTAACAAAGGCATTGTATGGACACTTGGATCCCAATTGGAGAACATTGATTTTGCAAACGGCATAGTTCTTCTCATTAGCAATGTGAACATGATGCAAGAAGAAACGAATGTCCTGTCATCAATGGCTAGAAGAATAGGACTTGAGATCAATCAAGAAAAGAAACAAATTATTAAAAACAAAATTCACCCAGAAGAAATATATACATGGAAGGAAAAGTAATGGAGGAAGTAGATCATTTTGTATATCGAGGAAACTGCATAAATCAAGAAGGAGACACGGGGAGAGAGATTAGAATCAGAATAGCAAAGGTGGCAACGACTTTCAGAAACCTTGATAAAATGTGGAAATCAAAATTACTAAGCACGAGAACAAGGTTCAGGATTTTCAAATCAAATACATTATCAACTCTTATTTATGAATGTGAGAGTTGGAAAACAACTCAAGAAATAGAAAATAAACTGGATGCTTTTGAAAACAAGTGCCTCCGGAAAATACTTGGTGAAAGAATGGAAGTGAAAGAATGGAATGAATTTAAGACTTGTGCAGAAATAAGAGAAATCACAAAGCAACTTAATTTCAACTGTAACCCAGAGAAGGTAGTCAGTCATATTTTGGACATATGATGAGAAGAGACAACAAGAGAATTTCAAAGCAGACCGCAAAATAGGATCCAGAGGGTAAAAGAAAAAGAGGCCGATCTAGAGAAACATTAAATGGAACACTAAGGCGAGAGGCAACAACACCAGCCAACAGTTAGCTCCCTCGCCGAAATTGAGCAACTCTCCTAGAACAGAGTCGTGTGGTAATACACACTGCGGGTCCTATCCAAGACTTGATCGTCGGACGCAAAGAGTTCTAAATTTCTGTCTATGTGCCGTCTTCGACACGAAAGGACAATAGACAGACAGATACAGTTTTTCTTTCCGAGCAAAATAGCCGACGATGGGGTGGGGGGAGATATTTAAAGCAAAGACAATTTGAAGTTTTAAACATTACAGTCATCATTTGAAAATCTCAATTCTGTATTATTCGTTGTTAGAGACTTCCTCAACATCATCATCAAGTACCGGGCCTACTGGCGTAGGTGATCATGTCTCTCCACAACTTTCGAACTCGACAGTTCTTTATCATTTCTGTTGTTGACCTTCTGCCAAGCCATTCTCTTAAGCTGTTTTGTATTTTCTCTCTTTGCTTCCCTCTATCTCTTCGTCCCTCAATTTTTCCAGTTGTTACAATATATTCCAGTTGTTCTCTTCTCATTACGTGGCCAAAAAATGATGACTGTTTCTTCCTAATGTTGGAAATTAGCTCTCTTTTTGCTTTGGCCTCTTTCAGAACGTTTTCATTACTCTTCATAGCTGTCCATGGTATTCTCAACATTCTTCTGTAAAACCACATTTCTACAGACTCCCGTGATTTTCTTGACTGTTGTCCTATTGTCCATGGTTCACATCCATGTGTTAAGACTGGCTCTACATAACATTTAAGAACTCTTTTTCTTGTTTCTATTGTCAAAAATGGATTGCATAGCATCTTCCTCATTTTTTGGAAAGCAGCTTTTGCCTGAGCCATTCTGCATCTCACCTCTTTTGTACATCTTCCGTCTGAGGTTAAAAAAGTTCCCAAATATTTAAATTAATTTACCTGTTTTAATATTGTTCACTTGTCTTTATTTTGCACTGAGGTGATGTCTTTTTCTTTGTTTTTATCATTACCTCTGTCTTTTTGCTATTTCGGCTGAGTTCTTTATTTTTGCTTTCTTTCACTATAATGTCCAACATTTCTTGTAACTCATTTTCACTCTTAGCGATTAAGACTGTATCATCAGCATACCATAGATTATTTATATTATGACCTCCAATTGTTATTCCAGGCATGCCCCTTATGGATCTTAAAATAATCTCACTATAAATATTAAATAAATCTGGTGTCAGCACACAACCTTGTCTAACACACTGTTTTATTTGTTGAAACATTCCCATTTGGTTTCCAATTCTTATGGCCGAGGTTGCCAGTACATGTTCTTTATTATTCTTTGATCTTTGGTGTCTACGTTTATGCTTTCTAAAATTTTGATTATTTCTTGGTGCATTCCTTTGTCAAATGCTTTGGTATAATCTATGAAACCTAGGTATAGATCTGTTTTCACCTCTATGGCTCTTTCTACTAAAGATCTTATGATATGTATGACATTGCTCGTTCCTTTACCTCCAACAAAACCACACTGTTCATCGTTAAATTCTGGACCGATTTTATTTCGCACTCTTCGCATGATGATTCTTAGTAATATCTTACTCATGTGACTCATAAGGCTTATTGTGCTATGATCATCGCATTCAGTCGCACTAGATTTCTTTGGTAGGGCTATGAATATTGATTTGAGCAGGTCGTCTGGTATATATCCGATGTTGTAGATATCATTCAATATTTTTATTATTATTTCTATTCAAAAATCACCAATGGCTTCAATCTCTTCTTTAGTTATATTATCTGGTCCAGGAGCTTTTCCTGTTTTCATATTGCGCAAGGCATCATCCACTTCTTCTCTGAGGATTTCTAGTCCTTCTCCATTATCCTTAATATTTACTTCTATTCATTCATCATTATAAAGATCTTTAATGTATTCTGTCCATCGTTCCCTTATACTTTCTTGTTCAATCAAGAGCCCTCCTTCCTTTGATGTTAAATATCCAGTTTTTGATTGCGTTTTTCTGCCTGTTAATTCCTCAATTTGTTTGTATATAGCTTTAGCATCTCCTTTTTGTTGCATTTCAATCTCTTTGCATCTCTCTTTTAGCCTTGCTTCTTTTGCTTCATTGCATTTTATTACAATTTCTTTATTTAATTTCTTATACTCATCTTTATTTTCTTTATTTCTTCCTCTTGTATCCATTAGCTGCAAAATGTCATCTGTCATCCATTTCTTTCTTGAATTTGTCCTCACTGGTGTTATGAACTCTTTTGATGTTTGTTGCATTGATTCTTTTAGCATTTCCCACTGTTCATCAATACTTTGTATTTTCTCTATTGCATTGTACCGGTTCTGAATTGTGATTTTATATTTTGTATATGTTATTTTTAAAAAAACTTCCTATAATATAAATTCATTTCATGTTCATTATTATAATTTGCATAATCTTACAACCACATTTACATAACAAGTAATATAAATGTAATTATTAGTAGATTTCTATAATATTCTGCCGATCGGAAGGTGGGAGGAAAGGGTTAATTTTCAAAATTTCAGGGGAGTATCCCGATTTGGGGGGGGGGGGGGGGGGGGGGGCTAAAGCCCTGGGAAAAAAACCTGGACGGATAGACAAACAGAAAGTAAGCCAGAAATACTCTATATATATTTTTATTTATATGAAGAAAAAAATATGATAAATACAAATCACTCAAAACTAGCTGGTCATCTCCAACCCCTGGAGCATTCGGAACATCACTTTTTTTTTTTTTTTTAAAGCGCTTGCTTTATGAAATGATTGCGGTTTTGTTCTCAGCTTGTTCATTTTGATTATCTTTGTAGGTAGATAAGGTTCTTATTATTATTAAAACCTCTAATATCATTCATATATGGCTGTTAATAATCCTTCCTACATTTGTTAACGCGCGAATTTGTCAAATGACAATTTCATTTGGTGTAGTTTTTCGTCAACTTCATTTCAACGCATTTATAAAATCAACATTTAGCTTTATCAGCACTTTCCAGAATTTTTAAGATCCAATCTTTAAGTAGCACTCCACTCAACAACTCTTTACGAAATCGTCTGCTGATATTGTATTATTACCCATATTTTGAATGAAACAGTTTAATACATTTAACAATTTAATATAACACGAATTATAGTAGCCTAGATATGTCACAGAATTACATCACACGTCACAATCGGTAACCAATGCCAATGTCCATGAAAATGTGACGAAAAAGGACCATAGGGAAAAAAAAAACAGAAAATTTCGTTGACTGAAAGTTTTACCGGAAACTGAAATTAAAAGTGTGGAAAACTTCCAAGAGCTAGAGCATAGAATGAAACTTAAACCCTGCCTAATAAATGATAAAGACTTCTTCGGTTCTTTTGTCACTGGAATTTTAATAAATTTTAGAAGTTTAGTTAGATAATGAATATTATGGATAATCATCATTGAGTGCCGTCTCCGCATCGAAGGTTGGCTACCATGTAGGGCCATTCCTCTCTGTCTCTTGCTTTGATGGTGCAGACTGTCATAGGTTAACTTGTCTATCTTTTAATGTTACTCGTCCATGTTAGTCTTGGTCTGCCTCTGCCTTTTTTACTTTGTATTTTCCCTTCCAATATTACTTTTATTAGACTGTTGTGTCTTTTAACATGGCTCAATAACGCATTTGTCTTGTTTGAATTGTGCTTAGTAGTTCTCTTTTTAATTTTTAGTTGTTTTAAGACTTCATTGTTTGTTTTCTTTTCCTTCCATCCAATTCTACCTATTCTTCTATATATCCATATTTCAAAGGCTTCAATTCTCTGTTCTGTTTTCTTGTCTAATGTCCATGTTTCTGCACCATATAGGAATACTGAGAAGATGTAACATTTTGCTATTCTTAGTTTTAGCCCTGGTGTTATTTTTTTTGATGTTAGTATGTTCTTCATGACATTAAAATTACTTTTTGCCATTCCTATACTTTTGTTTATTTGAGTTGTACAATTTCCATCACTGGTTATAGTATGCCCAAGGTAGTTGTAGTTCTGAACTGTCTGCAGGTATATTCCTTCAATTTTGATATCCACTTGTGGGTTTTGAGCATCTTCTTTGTTTATGATCATAGTTTTAGTCTTTTTGATATTCATATCTACTCCATTCTATCCGTATCCATATTCATATTCATATCTACTCCTGCTGATGATACAGTCTTAATCGCTAAGAGTGAAAATGAATTACAAGAAATGTTGGACATTATAGTGAAAGAAAGCAAAAATAATGAACTCAGCCGTAATAGCAAAAAGACAGAGGTAATGGTAACAACAAAGAAAAAGACATCACCTCTGTGCAAAATAAAGACAAGTGGAACAATATTAAAACAGGTAAATGAATTAAAATTTTTGGGAACTTTGTTAACCTCAGACGGAAGATGTACAAAAGAGGTGAGATGCAGAATGGCTCAGGCAAAATCAGCTTTCCAAAAAATGAGGAAGATACTATGCAATCCATTTTTGACAATAGAAACAAGAAACAGAGTTCTTAAATGTTACGTAGTCAGTCTTAACATATGGATGCGAATCATGGACAATAGGACAACAGACAAGAAAATCACGGGAGTCTGTAGAAATGTGGTTTTACAGAAGAATGTTGAGAATACCATGGACAGCTAAGAAGAGTAATGAAGATGTTCTGAGAGAGGTAAAAAGCGAAAAGAGAGCTAATTTCCAATATTAGGAAAAAACAATCATAATTTTTTGGCCATGTAATGAGAAGAGAAGAACTGGAATATATTGTAACAACTGGAAAAATTGAGGGATAAAGAGATAGAGGGAAGCAAAGAGAAAAAAATAACAGACAGCTTAAGAGAATGGCTTGGCAGAAGGTCAACAACAGAAATGATAAATAGCTGTCGAGATCCAAAGTTGTGGAGAGACATGATCACCTACGCCAGCAGGCCCGGTACTTGATGATGACGATAATCTACTGCATATATAATGCTTATGTTTATTACATTAAGTAATTGTTGTAGATCTTTAGGATTTTCTGCTAGTAATACAGTATATGGATAGTAGACAAACAAATGAAAATACGATTAGAGGCCACAAAGATGGGATTTCTCAGAAAAATGTTGAAAGTTCCCTGGACAGCTAAAAAGACCAATGAGGAAGTTCTCAAAGAGGCCAACACAAAAAGGCAGCTCCTAAAAAACATCAGAAAGTAACAATCAACATTTTTCGGGCACATCATGAGAAGAGGAAAATTGGAATACTTGGTTACAACTGGCAAAATAAAAGGAAAAAGATCGTATCGACAAAAAGAGAAAATACTGGATAGCTTGGTGAGTAGTATAGGTGGCAGTGAACCCACCCCAAAAGTGCATGTGCATGCACCGAAAGACAATAGATTTGGCACCGATACTGCACGAAACATGCACCAAAAAAAAAAAAAAATTTTTTTTAACTTCGCTATTTTTCGAAATTGATTTTTTTTTTGGGGGGGGGGAATTTTTTTTTTTTTTGGTTCGTCAGTTTGTCGAAACGGTCTACTGTGTCTGAGAGATTAACGCAGGTAAATTCAAAAGATCGTGACGGCTTATCATGCTGGTACAGTGATCCCCTCTCGCGGTGTGGCGTGACGGTGATCGGCGCCTCGCTCGTGGTGTGCGTGAAAGAGTATTTTAAAAGAGTATATTTGTGAAAGTAAAAATTCAGAATTATTTTAAAAATATGTATTTGTGAAAGTAAAAAACTCAGAATTATTAAAATAAAAAATAAAAAAAATAGTCTTCCACCAGGATTCAAACACGGGGTCTACTACGTAACAGGAGGCGACATGTAAAAAAATGCTGACAAGCAATGACGTTGAAGGTTAGGTTGTCGAACGGTCTACTGTGTCTGAGAGATTCTTCTTCTACCTTTTAGCTCCAAGTGGAGCATAGGTCTTCAACAAACACTTTCCAAGTCGTTCTGTTTTTTGCAATTCTTTTAAGATCATTCCATGTCTTCCCCATCATCTTCATCTCTGCTTCAATCTGTCTTCTCCAAGAATTCCTTGGTCTTCCTCTTTGTCTTTTCCCCTGGGGATTCCAAAAAAGGGCCTGTTGTGTAATACTCTCAGTTAGTTTCCGTAGTGTGTGTCCTATCCATCGCCATCGTCTTCACTGTATTTCTTTATCCACTGGTATTTGACTGGTACATTTCCATAATTCCACGTTTGTGACTTTGTCCTGCCATTTCCATCCCTTTATTCTGCGCAAGCATCCATTAATGAAAGTCTGTACCTTCGTGATTGTCAATTTTGTTATTCTCCATGTTTCACAGCCATATAATAGAACCGACTTAACATTGGAGTTGAAAATTTGTATTTTTGTATTTAGCCTAATTTCTTTGGATTTCCATATGTTTCCCAGTGCAATGAAAGCTCCTCTTGCTTTTGATATCCTTATTTTGGTATCGTTTTCTGTTCCTCCCTCTTTATCTATATTACTGCCCAGATATATATAAGATTGTACGTCTAGTAGAGGTATTTCTCCTAGTTTTATTTGGTTATTGCCAACTGCATTAATTCTCATAATGTTGGTCTTATCTCTATTAATCTTTAGTCCTAGCTGTTGTGATCTCTCATCTAATATACTCATTTTATCTTGCATCTGTTGGTGGCTGTGTGATAGGAGAGCTATGTCATCAGCAAAGTCTAAATCATCAAGTTGTTTGGTCAGTGACCACTGGATCCCATTTCTGTTGTTTTGAGTTATTTTCATAATCCAATCTATGGCCAGTAGAAAGAGAAATGGAGACAGAAGGCATCCTTGCCTTACTCCTGTTCTTATTTCAAATGCTTCTGTAAGCTGTCCTTCATGCACCACACTACATTTTGTTCCTTCATACATTGTTTTTATCAGGTTAATAAACTTTATGGGGATTCCATAATGACTCAGCAACTTCCAAAGCATTCTTCTGTCTAAACTATCAAATGCCTTTTCGTAATCTATGAATCCAATATAAAGTGGGGATTTTAGTTCTAAACTTTGTTCAACTATTATACGTAGAGTAGTTATTTGATCAGCACATGATCTGTTCTTCCTAAAACCTGCTTGTTCATCTCTCAAGTGTTTCTCTATAGCCTCTTTTAGTCTCTCCAGAATGATTCTGCCTAATATTTTTCCTGGCACTGATAGTAGCATAATTCCCCTATAATTTGTGCACTCCTGTAAACTTCCTTTCTTTGGTAGTTTGATCATATAACCTTCTCTCCAGTCTTTAGGTATTTCTTCCCTCTCCCAAATTTTATCCAATAGATTATGTAACATCTTGGTAGAGGTGATAATATCTGCTTTGATGGCTTCCGAAGGAATTTCATCTGGTCCTGTGGCTTTACCATCTTTTAACAGTTTGATGGCTTTCATTATTTCTTCTTTGCTTGGTTTTCCGCAGTTAACGTGTAATTCTTCTTCTGCTGGTAGTATATCTGGAGGATTATTTGAGCCAGGTCTGTTCAAAAGTTCTTCAAAGTGCTCCTTCCATCTCTCCATTTGTTCCCTTATATTACTAAGCAGATTTCCTTTCTTATCTTTGATAAAGGCGTTGATCTGTTTGTATTTTCCACCTAATTTCTTTGTGCTGTTGTACAGTTCTTTCATATTCCCTTTATTTGCTGCTTCTTCTGCCTCTTTAGCTAATTCATCTATATATTTCCTCTTATCCCTTTTAATGCATCTTCTCACTTCTTTGTTCACCTCTGTGTAAGCTTCCTGTGTCTTGGCTTTATTACTTCTTGTTTTGCTTTTATTTATGTCTGCTTTCTTGTTCTTTCTTTCTTTAATTTTATCCAGGGTCTCTGCTGTCATCCATGCCTTATTCTGGCGTTCTCTTTTCCCCAGTGTTTCTTCGCATGTCTCTTTCCATATATTTTTTACCTGTTTCCAATGATCTTCTATATTTATTGTATTTTCTAGTTGTTGGAGGACTTGGTATTTGTTTGATATTGTGACTGCGAATTTATCTTTAATTCCTTGTTCTTTAAGAAACCCTACATTGAAATACTTTCTACCCTTATTCGTTGTAGTATACCTTTTTAATTTAATTTTAAGTTTGGCTAACAGAAGATGATGATCAGAAGCTATATCTGCCCCTCTATATACTTTTACATCCTGTAAAGATGACTTAAACTTATTATTAATACATATGTGATCAATTTGATTTTCCGTTCTATGATCTGGTGACACCCATGTAGCTTTGTGTATTCTTTTATGTTGGAATATTGTTCCTCCTAGGCTCATTTGATTAAGGGCGCAGAAATTCACAAATATCTCTCCATTCTCATTTATATCTCCAAGTCCATGTTTTCCCATAATCTCTTCAAAGCCTCTGTTGTCTGATCCTACCTTAGCATTTAGGTCTCCCATCAAGATTATAATATCCTTGGCTCGTCTTGCATCCATCTGGCATTGTAGCTGTTTATAAAAATCATCTTTAACTGAGTCATCTTTATCGTTGGTTGGTGCATAGCATTGTATAATGTGTAATTTTATTTTGTTTTTGGTTGTTCTAAATGTTGCTCTCACCAGTCTTGGTCCCACTGCCTCCCATTCTATTAGTGTCTTCTGTGCATTCTTTGATAGCATTATAGCTACCCCTTCGCTATGTTGTGCTCCTGGTTCCTGGTGTCCTGATGATAAAATCATCTCCCCTGTATTCAATTTTATTCTCTCCGCTCCCAGCCATCTTGTTTCACACATTCGTCTGAGAGATTAACTCAGGTAAATTCAAAAGATCGGGCGTCAATCAGTCCGGCTCAGGATATTTCAGTTAACCAACTCAGGTAAAACCCCGATTGAAAAGAAAACGGACTTATGTTAAAAATAATAAAATATAATGATGAAAAATCAATATTTTTAAAAACTTAAAATGAGGGGAAATTTAAAATTATAGGCGATCTCGTAACTGATTGGGTCGCGGATCTCGCACTACATTTTTTAGTGATCATGTGCCACCCTCAACACCAGCATCAACCCTTCATGTCCTATCGTCATCATCATGTGCCACCCTCAACACCATCATCAACCCTTCATGTCCTATCATCACCAACATACCACACAAACTATCAAACCGATTATTATTCGGCAGCGGTCGGCATGTGAGAAAGGGCGGGTATTAGGCGACAGGAGGCGACATGTAAAAAAATGCTGACAAGCAATGACGTTGAAGGGGTATTGTTAGGAAAAGGAAAATACGACTAGCTCGCGGGCGGGGACGAGTTAGTCGGCACTGGTGTGTTATTGTAGTATCGCTAACATCATGTGCCAGGATAGCGGTTCTTGGGGAAAGATTATTGGTCGTGTGTGTTATCGCTACCAACATCATCATGTGTCGTGTATTATTAAGGTGTGCTGATATTAAATAGTGACGCTCGCTATTTCTCATTCAATGTAAAGCAAAACAAAATTCTATATTTCACAACTTTATTAATACATCATATATATTACTGTCCGGTTGCTGATAATTTTAACCGTCTGGGTTTCCTACACAACCGCCCTCCATTTTGACAAAACCTTGATCAAAGCTGGAATAGGTAATCGGTAACTCTGCTGAAACATCATGGGCATCCATTTTGGCTGCCCGATCTGTCGTATGATTAACAAGAGTGAGGTCCCTTTGGTTAACAAAAAGGGGCGTGTAGTTGATCTGGTTAACAACAGGCGGCGTGTAGTTGAGGTTAGCATAAGCGTTTTCGAGACTGCCTTAACGCCATCTTTAGACAATGGAACTACCCCCTCTGCCTTCATGTCCTATCATCATCATGTACCACCCTCAACAACATCATCAACCCTTAATGTCCTATCATCATCATGTACCACCCTCAACACCATCATCAACCCTTCATGTCCTATCATCATCACGCGCCACCCTCAACAACAGCATCATCCCTTCATGGCCTATCATCATCATGTGCCACCCTCAACACCATCATCAACCCTTCATGTCCTATCATCATCACGTGCCACCCTCAACAACAGCATCATCCCTTCATGGCCTATCATCATCATCATGTGCCACCCTCCACACCATCACCATCTCCTTATGTCCTATCATCATCATCCCTTCATGTCCTATCATCATCAAGCCACACAAAGTATCAAACCGATTATTAGTGACACATCATCATGTGCCACCCTCAACACCATCATCAACCCTTCATGTCCTATCATCATGTGCCACCCTCAACACCATCATCCCTTCATGTCCTATCATCATCATCATGTGCCACCCTCAACACCATCACCATCCCCTCATGTCCTATCATCATCATCATCATCATCACCAAGACACACAAAGTGACACATCATCATCATGTGCCACCCTCAACACCATCATCATCCCTTCATGTCCTATCATCATCACGTGCCACCCTCAACAACAGCATCATCCCTTCATGTCCTATCATCATCATCCCTTCATGTCCTATCATCATCAACCCACACAAAGTATCAAACCGATTATTAGTGACACATCATCATGTGCCACCCTCAACACCATCATCAGCCCTTCAGGTCCTATCATCAAGCCACACAAAGTATCAACCAGCGAAATTCTCTCTCTCTCTCTGTCTCTCTCACATTCATGGTAAACCAAAACAAAATAGGCTCATACTCAAAAAGTCGACCTAAAAATCCCAAAAGCTACTCACATAGTCGTAAAAGTTAGACACAGCGAGTAGAAAGTTATATTCTAGGTCCAAAAAGTTTGGCCAAATCACTAACAATTTACCCACAGAACAAAATAAATATAGACTCATATTCAAAAAGTCGACATCAAAATCTACTCACATAGTCATACTAGTTAGACACAACGAGCAGGAAGTTATATTCAAGGTCCAAAATGTTGGACCAAATCACTAAGATTTTACCACCATAACACACCCACGACCTCTCGAACCACGCACTTAACAAACTACAAACTTAATAAACAACAAACTCACGAACAACGAACTTAACAAACCACGAACTCACGAACCACGGACTTAACGAACCATCAACTAACGAACCACGAACCACAACCCCACGAACCATGGACTTAACGAACCATCAACTCACGAACCACGAACTTAACAAACCACAAACTCACGAACCACGGACTTAACGAACCATCAACTCACGAACCACGAACCACAACCCCACGAACCATGGACTTAACGAACCATCAACTAACGAACCACGAACCACAACCCCTCGAACCATGGACTTAACGAACCATCAACTAACGAACCACGAACCACAACTCCACAAACCATGGACTTAACGAACCATCAACTAACGAACCACGAACCACAACCCCACGAACCACGGACTTAACGAACCATCAACTAACGAACCACGAACCACAACCCCACGAACCATGGACTTAACGAATATAAGGAAACAACAGATAAAATAGTTTGGCTAGGTGACAGGGCAGACAGATGAAAAACACAACGAGCCTTCAGCAAAATGTTGTGAGAACACCAGACCCAACTGTCGACCACGAAAAAGGATGGGTCGATGTACAATTAGAAGCGCTAGGAAACATACCAGCAGCAGAGGCGAACAGAAGAGCAAGAGACCGCAAATTATATCTCTCCTCGACGCTACCTTTGTTAAGTCAATGGTTCGTGGGGTTGTGGTTCGTGGGGTCGTGGTTCGTGGGTCGTGAGTTGATGGTTCGTTAAGTCCATGGTTCGTGGGGTTGTGGTTCGTTAGTTGATGGTTCGTTAAGTCCGTGGTTCGTGGGGTTGTGGTTCGTGGTTCGTTAGTTGATTTTTCGTTAAGTCCATGGTTCGTGGGGTTGTGGTTCGTTAGTTGATGGTTCGTTAAGTCCATGGTTCGTGGGGTTGTGGTTCGTGGTTGGTGAGTTGATGGTTCGTTAAGTCCGTGGTTCGTGAGTTTGTGGTTTGTTAAGTTCGTGGTTCGTGAGTTGATGGTTCTTTAAGTCCATGGTTCGTGGGGTTGTGGTTCGTTAGTTGATGGTTCGTTAAGTCCGTGGTTCGTGAGTTCGTGGTTTGTTAAGTTCGTTGTTCGTGAGTTTGTGGTTTATTAAGTTTGTAGTTTGTTAAGTGCGTGGTTCGAGAGGTCGTGGGTGTGTTATGGTGGTAAAATCTTAGTGATTTGGTCCAACATTTTGGACCTTGAATATAACTTCCTGCTCGTTGTGTCTAACTAGTATGACTATGTGAGTAGATTTTGATGTCGACTTTTTGAATATGAGTCTATATTTATTTTGTTCTGTGGGTAAATTGTTAGTGATTTGGCCAAACTTTTTGGACCTAGAATATAACTTTCTACTCGCTGTGTCTAACTATTACGACTATGTGAGTAGCTTTTGGGATTTTTAGGTCGACTTTTTGAGTATGAGCCTATTTTGTTTTGGTTTGCCATGAATGTGAGAGAGACAGAGAGAGAGAGAGAGAGAGAGAGAATTTCGCTGGTTGATACTTTGTGTGGCTTGATGATAGGACCTGAAGGGCTGATGATGGTGTTGAGGGTGGCACATGATGATGTGTCACTAATAATCGGTTTGATACTTTGTGTGGGTTGATGATGATAGGACATGAAGGGATGATGATGATAGGACATGAAGGGATGATGCTGTTATTGAGGGTGGCACGTGATGATGATAGGACATGAAGGGATGATGATGGTGTTGAGGGTGGCACATGATGATGATGTGTCACTTTGTGTGTCTTGGTGATGATGATGATGATGATGATAGGACATGAGGGGATGGTGATGGTGTTGAGGGTGGCACATGATGATGATGATAGGACATGAAGGGATGATGGTGTTGAGGGTGGCACATGATGATAGGACATGAAGGGTTGATGATGGTGTTGAGGGTGGCACATGATGATGTGTCACTAATAATCGGTTTGATACTTTGTGTGGCTTGATGATGATAGGACATGAAGGGATGATGATGATAGGACATGAAGGGATGGTGATGGAGTTGAGGGTGGCACATGATGATGATGATGATAGGCCATGAAGGGATGATGCTGTTGTTGAGGGTGGCACGTGATGACGATAGGACATAAAGGGTTGATGATGGTGTTGAGGGTGGCACATGATGATGATAGGCCATGAAGGGATGGTGCTGTTGTTGAGGGTGGCACGTGATGATGATAGGACATGAAGAGTTGATGATGGTGTTGAGGGTGTTACATGATGATGATAGGACATGAAGGGTTGATGATGTTGTTGAGGGTGGTACATGATGATGATAGGACATGAAGGCAGAGGGGGTAGTTCCATTGTCTAAAGATGGCGTTAAGGCAGTCTCGAAAACGCTTATGCTAACCTCAACTACACGCCGCCTGTTGTTAACCAGATCAACTACACGCCCCTTTTTGTTAACCAAGGGGACCTCACTCTTGTTACTCATACGACAGATCGGGCAGCCAAAATGGAT
The DNA here is from genome assembly GCA_032433765.1 of Megaustenia siamemsis. Lineage (NCBI taxonomy): Eukaryota > Metazoa > Mollusca > Gastropoda > Stylommatophora > Ariophantidae > Megaustenia > Megaustenia siamemsis. The sequence continues at coordinate 63,408,352 of JAVIAB010000125.1, read as the reverse complement.
GCCCAGGATGTTTCAGCAGAGTCACCGATTACCTATTCCAGCTTTGATCAAGGTTTTGTCATAATGGAGGGCGGTTGTGTAGGAAACCCAGACGGTTAAAATTATCAGCAACCGGACAGTAATATATATGATGTATTAATAAAGTTGTGAAATATAGAATTTTGTTTTGCTTTACATTGAATGAGAAAGAGCGAGCGTCACTATTTAATATCAGCACACCTTAATACACGACACATGATGATGTTGGTAGCGATAACACACACGACCAATAATCCTTCCCCAAGAACCGCTATCCTGGCACATGATGTTAGCGATACTACAATAACACACCTGTGCCGACCAACTCGTTCCCGCCCGCGAGCTAGTCGTATTTTCCTTTTCCTAACAATACCCCTTCAACGTCATTGCTTGTCAGCAATTTTTTACATGTTGCCTCCTGTCGCCTAATACCCGCCCCTTCTCTCATGCCGACCGCTGCCGAATAATAATCGGTTTGATAGTTTGTGTGGTATGTTGGTGATGATAGGACATGAAGGGTTGATGATGGTTTTGAGGGTGGCACATGATGATGATGATAGGACATGAAGGGTTGATGCTGGTGTTGAGGGTGGCACATGATCACTAAAAAATGTAGTGCGAGATCCGCGACCCAATCAGTTACAAGATCGCCTATAATTTTAAATTTCCCTTCATTTTAAGTTTTTAAAAATATTGATTTTTCATCATTATATTTTATTATTTTTAACGTAAGTCCGTTTTTCTTGTCAATCGGGGTTTTACCTGAGTTGGTTAACGGAAATATCCTGAGCCGGACTGATTGACGCCCGATCTTTTGAATTTACCTGAGTTAATCTCTCAGACCCAGTAGACCGTTCGACAACCTAACCTTCAACGTCATTGCTTGTCAGAATTTTTTACATGTCGCCTCCTGTCACGTAGTAGACCCCGTGTTCGAATCCTGGTGGGAGACTATTTTTTTTATTTTTTATTTTAATAATTCTGAGTTTTTTACTTTCACAAATACATATTTTTAAAATAATTCTGAATTTTTACTTTCACAAATATACTCTTTTAAAATACTCTTTCACGCACACCACGAGCGAGGCGCCGATCACCGTCACGCCACACCGCGAGAGGGTATCACCGTACCAGCATGATAAGCCGTCACGATCTTTTGAATTTACCTGCGTTAATCTCTCAGACACAGTAGACCGTTTCGACAAACTGGCGAACCAAAAAAAAAAAAAAATCCCCCCCCAAAAAAAAATAATCAATTTCGAAAAAATAGCGAATTAAAAAAAAAAATTATTTTTTTTGGGTGCATGTTTTGTGCAGTATCGGTGCCAAATCTATTGTCTTTCGGTGCATGCACATGTACTTTTGGGGTGGGTTCACTACCACCTATACTACTTTGGTGTCATGGCACGGAAAGCAGTGAACAACATAACTGATATGATGTACTGTAGATAGAAGATTGTAGAAGGACAGGATCGCCTATGCCAACCGTTATGGTACATGATGATGATGAAGAATACAGTATCATCAGCATATCTTAGGTTATTGATTATCTTTCCATTAATATTTAGGCCTGGCATCTCTGTGATGTTTTTAAAGATTTGCTCAGTGATTGAACAAGCTTGATGATAGGATGCAAGTAGTAGAAGCCGTGGTTTGGGTCTGATTTGGATACAAAGGGATATAGAATTACTCCAGGGAGGATTAACATGTTCCAGGCATCAGCTGATAATAATGGTTATATAGAGGAACTGCTCCACCCTGGATGATGTAGATAGTGTATATGAGAAGATGTCAATTGGTAGGTGGAAAGTTAATAATGAGGGTATAGATAAGGGTGTGAGCTGACCTATCTGAATCGATAGTTGTATGTATAGAGGTTATGATGGGAGATATTATAGGGTATTATAGGTGGTATGTTAGTGTAACAATTACCATAATAACGATATGAACACAATTAGTACATCAAAACGTTACAACGAGTAAAAAAAAGAAAACATAAGACCATCAGCCATAATAATCTGTAATAAAATAATAGTACACCAATATATATGTATGTATTGTGTATATGTATGTATGTGTATATGTATGTATATGGGATATTAGACGAGTTGTGCCAAATGTGATAGGATGTGTCTACTCAGAACGTAAACTGGGCTAGGTTAGGAATCAGCCAGTGTCCTCACTGACAAGGTGATACATTCAGATGTAAAGGATGAGTAATCAATATGGGTAGGTGCTACACTAACGGACATATCGAGCGGGTGTATGGTGTCCTGTGAGGAAGGTGAGATAGACATGGGTTCTGTAATTCGTTTTTACGGCGTTGTTTATCATAGCGCAGAACCCGCCGTTGAATTATGTGAATCGTCAGGGTCAACAAGTCATCGTATGATATGGTATGTTTTATCACCTCAGCTAACAGGTAATCCACATGGTCCTCAAAGGTATATGTTAAACATCGATGTGCTAGTTGGTTTGGCTGATCGTCTATGCACCTGCCGCAAAACATCCTGATATCACGTGAAAGGGCTCTCCATACCTTCTTGGTGACCTGCTTGCGTAATGTCATATCTGTAACCAAAAACACATAATAACAATAATAGTACTGATGATAAGAGCGATATAAGATATAAAATAACAACATAAATCTACCTCGCGACAATCGTAGGTATGGATCCAACCTGGAATCATCCGTTTACGGCGCTAGTTGCAGGGCCGACGGGATGCGGAAAAAGCGTGTTTGTTAGGAGATTTATCGATCACGTGTCAGAAATGGTCAGACCCGCACCTGAGGAAATAATCGACTGTTACAGCGAGTGGCAATCGATATACGAAACGATGAAGGGTGTTCAATTTAACGAAGGGCTACCCGACATGGAGCAATGGCGAGGAGATAGGAGACGTCTGGTGGTCATAGACGATCTGATGAAGGAAACTGACGATAGGGTCACGAAACTATTTACCAAGGGAAGTCATCATAGAAATATAAGCGTCGTGTATATAGTACAGAATATCTTTTTATCAAAAACAAGGAACAGCGGTCGATAAGTCTCAACAGTCATTACATAGTTCTGTTTAACAACCCGAGAGACGGATCTCAGATTACGAACCAGGCCAAACAAATGTACCCGGGTCGCGTGTCGTACGTGCAAGAAAGTTTTAAAGACGCGACATCGGCTCCACACGGGTATTTATTATTTGACCTTCGGCAAGAGACGCCAGATCATCTAAGGCTCCGAACCAATATTTTTCCTAAAGAACAGCAGGTAGTCTACATCCCAAAGTAAGGAACATGAGCGAGTCGGTCAAAAGAAACGGCGAGATGTTGCGTTTTCTGTGCTCGGCTAAACCACCAGCGGTAAATGCCGTGATGAAAACAGCGTCTCCTAATCTCATAAGAACTCTGTGCGAATGCTGCCACAACGTGTTAAAAGGTAACGTTCGGCTCACGTCGGTTCAGAAGAGACGGTTGCAGCGCCATAAACACGACCTGAGGATTCTCGCTCGAAAAATGACGACCGTGAAAAAGAGAAAACGGATTTTGCAAAAGGGTGGCTTTATCGGCGCTCTGATTAAACCAGTTCTGGGTATCATGAGCGGTATTTTGGGCATGTGAACGATGGCCAAGAAAATGATTTTGATCGATCCTCAACTGGTAGAGTCTGTAAATTACCAGCAAGCTCCGTATACGCCACCCAAGTCACTAAAAGACAGCCTAGGAGATCTGGATACGCAAATGCAACGAGTCCTGGAAAAAGAGGACATGTCCCCATGCGACAAAGCCAGACTGTACCAGTAGACATTGCAACGGTATCTGAAACGGCTCGATCAGTACAAGCACAAACCTCTAGGCGTAGTGGACATTAAACAGGCACCACCATCCCCCGACTCGAGTACAACACCATCACCACCAACAGCGGTACTTAAAGATGAAGTCGACGAAAAATTCCTCAGTCAGCACCAAGCGCGCCTAAGCCGAAAACGAAAGTGGTCACTCACAAAGAAGTTGTGGGCACGTACAGACTCAGGAAAAGAAGAAAAAGTAAAATTCCAAAACCAAACTGGGAGACATGGCCAAAGGGGTAGATAAGATGCTAAGAAACCGTTACTACGATCCGAATCGACCGGGTGCCTACGGGGGTGTGGGTGGTTTACACCGTAGTACAAAACTAAGCTCTGCAAAAATTAAAGAATGGCTGAGTCTACAGGATGCTTATACTCTACACAAACCAGTTGTTAGAAAATTTAAGAAACGACCCATCATCGTGGGTGGTATGAACCATCAGTTCCAGGTTGATCTGATCGATCTGAGACAATTAACAAGCTACAACGATGCGTACTTGTATCTCGTTACGTGTATCAACGTTTTTTCGAAGTATGCTTGGGCGATTCCGATACGGTCGAAAACCGCAAAAAATCTAGTGGAGGCAGTGAGCGAAATTTTTGCCGATCGCAAACCGATAAATCTTCAAACGGACAAAGGATCCGAATTCGTCAACAAAATTTTCCTAAAGTTTCTCAAAGGAAATGGTGTTCATTTCTTCACTACGGAGAACGAGGATATAAAGGCAGCGATCGTAGAACGGTTTAACCGCACGTTAAAAGACAACATGTCAAATTTTTTACGAAAACGAACAAATTGAGATATGTGGATGCGTTATCCGCCCTACTCAGAAACTACAATAATTCGCATCACAGGAGCATTAAAATGGCACCGATCCACGTAAACTCGGCCAATCAAGAAAAAGTCTGGAACACGTTGTATAATAAACTGTCGGGGAGAGACAATAGGCATTCAGTAGCGATCAATTACCGTTATAAAGAAGGTGATCGAGTTAGGATAGCTAAAGCCAGAGCTAATTTCAAAAAGGGGTATACACCATCATGGACCGAAGAACTGTTTACAATCAGTCGTGTAAACAAAAACACTAACCCGGTAACCTACGTTGTGAAAGATGATTCTGGTGAAGAGTTGAAAGGGTCGTTTTACAGAAGAGCTTCAGAAAGTCGGCGATAAACGGGTGTATCGAATAGAAGCCATCTTAGAAGAGAGGAAAGTTGGTGGAAAAAAGAGTACTTAGTCAAATGGTTCGGTTACAGCTCATCATTTAACAGTTGGATTTTGAGCGATCAAGTATCGAGATATAGAGATTGACGAAATGGAGAGGGGGGGGGGGACACGTGCAAACTTTTCTGAGTACGGTAGTTGAAAGATAAGAAAAGAAGAACGACGAAGGGGCCAGTCACGATAGCAGAAGCTCACTCTGGCCTGTTTTCAGTAAACTGCTCCCGCGAATGGAAATCGTTTTTCTCTGCCAAATGATCATTATATATGCCGTAATCGGCGTGGCTTTATTTATTCTGACGGCTGGAAACGGTGAGGGTCAGGACGGAAAAATTTGGATCGCGCTCCGGAGTAGCTGTCTGGGATACATGCTACCTAATCCAAAGTTGGAGACGAGAGGGTGAATCAAGGAAGATGAGTTTTTACATCACAGCCCCCAGCAACGCGTCGATGCAAATTTATCCTGAAAATAGTCCTGGAAACTTTTTCGTCAAACTCCCTCAAACTATCGAACTGAATGCAAACTACGAAGTCGGTTTAGCCGAGATACAATTTCCAAACACTCCTTTCAACGTCTTACCCGGCGATATCTGGATCCGTTACGAAACCTCCGGTAACACAGCAGTAACAATGGAACTGGCGCCGGGGTTATACAAGACAGCGGATAACTTTATCGATGCTTTAAATAAAGATATATTGGAAAAATCACAACCTCAAGGTTATACTTGAGCTTTTTGAACAAGGACCCTCGGTTACCATAAGCGAGAAATTGAAAAGGATCTTAAGCCTCCCATCGAATCGCGTAACAGACGCTAACGGGGCCCTGCACGGCGAGAAATAAATAAATTTGGAAACGCAAACTAGAAACGTGTACGTCTATTGCGATCTAGTGTCACCCAGAGTGGTGGGGGATGTTCTGGTACCCTTAATGAGGGCTGTACCTATTTTGGAGAAAACCACCACATCCATATTTTGCAACTACGACAAACCGCACTATGTCCCCCTGAGCAGGTTCTCCTTCGACAGGTTAGAAATTCTTTTAACTAACGACAGGGGAGTTGCGATCCCATTTACAACCGGATCGTCGGTAATGACGTTACATTTCAGAGCGCGGAAGTATAACAGTGTTTCTTATTGTTGTTGTTGTTGTTTGTTGTTGTGAATCGGACAGGCTTCTGATGTTTCGTTATCTTGTTGTTTCATAAATTCTATCTATAGTGACACACACAACTCAAATCATAGTTTCCGAACAAGATAAACAAAGTCTTTATTGATGATATTTCTAACTGTTTTACAATGGTCTTACAATGTCCCTGATTCACTCAAATGTGTTTATTATATTCTCTTACAAAACTGTATTGCTTGACATAGCCGACAGGCGATAATTATTTGTCAAGTAAACTTCGGGATCGTATAGTGTTCTTTGTAATATATGTATAATTCTATCTGATGATTTCGAGTAACTTGCTAGTATTCTGACGTGATCTCTAATTACACAGTTGGACTTCTTTCAACTATTATACTTAAGAGTCCAAAACGTATCACAAAATCCTCTAACGAACTATCTAATTTGTCCAAGTCCTAACTCTATCTTCTGCCTTGAAGCAGGTATCTGTTTGTTTCTAAGTTCTTCTCTAGCTTAAGTTGAGTCTAAGGCTCCGTGTCTCTGAATGTTTGAATTCTGAATCCTTGAAATCTGAATGTGTTGAATCTGAATGTCCCTCTCAAGTCAAGGCTTTTTAATGTCCGTCTAGCCACACCCACCTGTCTAAAACGGCATCATGGGAATCTATCTATACATGTCTTATCATTCCTCTGTTTACCATCAGTATTTTGTTAGCTCCTCCTTTTTAAGTATGTCCATGGTCTTATAGCTATAGAAGTCCCGTCGAAACCTGTCAATCTTCCTAAGTCTCTCCCCTCACAATTAAAGCTTACGGCGATTCGTTTAATCCCCTGGTCAGAGAGACTCAAAGCTTTACTCACCGCTGAACATAAAGAGGTCTTGGTCTTTTGATTACGCCTTTATGCGACTTAACTTTGAATATTTCTATTGTTTATCAGTGAGAGCTACCTTATATCAAGTGTCAGACATTCGTTTGTATTGGGTCTATCGCTCCTGGCATCGCGTTACATAACTTCCTTTGGTCCGTGGCGGCATCTGTTTTGATTCCCCGGCATAGTTTAGCCACCTGTCGTCTCTTGTTGACTGTTACGTCTTCGGCACCTGGCTTTGTTGACCCGACTTATGCTTGTTTTTTTCTTTAAGTCTCCTTTTCATTCTATGTCGACCTCGGCTTATCCTTCCTCTTATTTTCGTTCTCGCATTCCTTTATTCTTTCTCTGACGTTCGTTCTATTCTCTCTATTCTTCCATTATCGTCCATGACTGAGTCACACTATCACATATCTTCCTCAACATTTCAGTTGAATTGGTCTATTCATAGATCAATTTAACTCAAAATAAAAACATAGTGTGACTGATCTCTTTCTATTTCATCAATGGCCTGGCCAATATCTCTTTTTCTCATCTTCATTCATGTATTATCCAGTACAATTCTTGTTCATCAACAACTAGAAATACAAATACAACAGCTATTAACTTATGTCTGGGTCAGTACAAAACTCAACAGCTATGATTAGATAACTCTAGTCCTTCTGTGTTCCTCCTCCCTTACGTATCCTAATTTTGGGCAATTCTCCCCATCAACATATAATTACATTTTCATAACAATTTTAAAAATGTGCGCGCGTACAACATGTTTCATATAAAATATTTCACACAACAGTCTTGGCTAGAACAATATATAGTAATCGACCTTATGACTTAAAATATGACATTTACATTTAAGCAAGTCTAATCTGTCTAGACTTCCATACCACAATTATCCACAACACACTTCATACATACATCTGTACATCTCCAAGTTATATTCCACACTTGGAATCCCTATATAAGTTATAAGAGTCTCTCCATCTCGGGTCTCTGACTAGCTCCCTTCTTTTCTTAAGTCTATATGTCTTTCTCTCCATAAATACTCTCACTACTCTTAATGCTGCTAGCATGTTCCGCTGTCTCTGTAAACTCTGAGTTCTCTTAACTCTTGGCATGCTAAGACTTCTGCGTCTGTAGTTAGCGTCCGCTCTACTCGACCCAAGCCTTAAATAAACCGATGTAAACATGGATACCACCATTTTTTACGTTTACTTCAGATGACTCACTCCTCAAGTGGTCAGCTACACGTCTAATTAATTTCTGGCTTCTCATAGGTCAGTTGTCATCACAGGTAAACCTTGGGAATCCCTTACCCTTGTTTACATTATCGTCTCACGACTTTCATATCTCTTTTACAATTATAATATTATAACCCTTATTGGTTTCTCTACTGACATCTCCATAACATAGAATTCTGCCTCCTCATTAAGGCAACAGTACATTTACACACTTATAATAATCTTTGTACATCATTATCAATCACACTCATCATTTAGAACTCACATACATGGAATATTCGTGTACATATATAGCAAATTCGTCTAAATCTAGTAGGCTCATATAACAATATTATTAGGAACTACATCACGAGTAAAAATAATTACAATCGGATGAACATAGGTTGCTTGTCTGCAAATATTTATGTATATTGTTGGTTGTGGTAATCTGTTTGTTTCTGGTTACCACTTAAAATGGTTACTTTTCTTCTTTTTGTATCTTTTATCTCTCCCATCACTAGTGGTTGTCAGATCTCCTCTTTCTGACCTATCATCTTCTCTGAATATGTTACCCTTATTTATTTCTTCCTGGTGGTCAAAAAACTCTTGCCGTCGTCCCAATCGTATGGCAAAATGCAGGTCTACTTTAACTCTTTCATCGTCTTTTCTTCTTCTTTCAGCGATAATGGCATCACGCTCTATTGTTCCCAATGGCCAAAATTTCACTTGCTCTGCCTTTTCTATTTTTTTTTTCAAACTCTTTATTTATGGCAGCAACCCTCCTTTCTCGTATTGTAGGTAATCTGTCAGTTTCAGGACGTTTCTTGCTACCTTTTACCCAATCTGCCATATCCTCTAATTCCTTGTCCATCTCACGCGCATATTTGTCAGCTGCTTTCTCGACTGCATGAAACACTGCTAGATCTTTAATTTTCTTCTCAGCACTTTTACTTACAACCTCTACACTATTTGTATCACGTATGCACTCTATCGTATCAAGTTTCCTTTTCTCGTTTTCCTTCTTCAAATTTTCTGTAGTAGTTTTCTTTCGCCTTAGAGATGCTACCTCTTCCTCTAAGTCAGACTTCTCTCGTATTAGATTCTTTACCTTGTCATCTACTTCTGATTTCTCCTTTCTTAAAGTTACAACTAAATCCTTGGACACTTTGACTTCACCTAAAAGTTGGCTATTCTGTGCTTTCATCTCATCAACTTCTCGAATCATACATTCACTGTGTCTGTCAGTCTCAGATTTTTGTTCTGCAATAGCTTCCAGCTCTTTAATTTTCGTTTCTAGACACTTGTTTTTGTACTCTAGGCTATCTACTGTGTCTTTCATCTCTAATAGCCTTAACTCATCTTTTTCACTTCTCTTCTCCATAATTCTTGTCTCGGCATCTTGTCTTGATATCACATCTTCTAGGATATTTGTAGCCACACAGACATCTCTAAATTGTTTCTTCACCTCCCTTGTTTCTTCATTAATAGTTTGTGTAATTTTATCGTTATGTTTAGTTTGTCCTCTAACCTCTACAGTCTGTGTTTGTGCACAACTTGTCCGTGTCACCAATACTTTTCTATCAGCATCTTCTCTTGGTGTGGTTTTATTTTTAATTTCTACCGTTCTTTGGGGCGGCTTTCTTAAATCTTTCGTCTCTATTTCTTCATCGGCTGTACTATAATCCTCTACATCGCTGGTTTTTCCTGATCTACTCTTTTCCCACGCATGTACTTTCCTTATATGTTTGTTAAAATTTATGGCATATAAACTATTTTCAGTGTTTAGGAATTTATTTGTCCTTCTCTCACATGTCTTTCTTCTTACAAGATTGTACACTTCGACTTTGCAACTTGTTCTTCTTTATAATATGATATTTTTTGTTTAAAATATTGTTTACGACATCACTATCTTTGTACAGTATTATGGCCTTCCTAGTCTCCTCTGGCCCATCTATTAATTTAAAAAAACATAATTTCCCCGAATGTACTAAAATATTTCCTAATATGAGTTTCTTTAATATCTTTATCTAATTGATATACTATTACTTTACAACTGTTTGTTTTTACGTACTGACTACCGTGAATGTCTTCCATATTTCCTACTTAATATTATAACACACACATATATATATATATATATATATATATATATATATATATACTACCTAAAATATAAAATTTTAACAATAATTGTGATGATAAAAAATGTTTGCACTTCTTACCGACTTGGTACCTCTGTGTATCTTTGCTCTTCGATGAATTTCACATTTATTTCAACACAATCACAAAATACATGTATTTAAACTACGTAATTTTTCACCTCCGGAATAGTAAAAATTCGGAATGTAATTCCCGATTGTCTTTATTGTCCTAATTAGTTTTCACACTCGAACTGACAGCTTCTTATGTGTTTTTTTTTCACAATGTGTCCTGTATAGTAATTATAGTGTTTTTCTGAGAATTTCTTGGCTGCACGGCGGCACTCGTTGCTGGAAGTACGTAGGTTTACTTCATGGTTGGTCAGGCTTCTCTCTTCTCTGGACATACGATTCGCTGGCTTAACTTCTTGGTTATGCTGGAAGTATGTAGGTGGACTTCATAGTTGGTTAGGTTTCTCTCTTCTCTGAGCCGCTCTGCTTACTTCTGGACTTATGATTCACCGGTGTGTAGTACACAAGCACCTCGCAAATGAATTATCCTGGAATTATCTCCGAGCTGGTCGAAATTGTAGTCTAATTGAAAACTGACTGTTTCCTTATCTCTGGCTTAATGGTGTAATAAGGCTCAACTTCTTAATGAGTACTTGCGAATCGTTGACAATTTATTCTCCTCCAGGTCATTCTTGAAAAAGAATGCATCTTGGTCACGTGCAACAGAAATGAAACTTATATAACAGTGTTTGTTATTGTTGTTGTTTGTTGTTGTGATTCGGACAGGCTTCTGATGTTTCGTTATCATGTTGTTTCATAAATTCTATCTATAGTGACACACACAACTCAAATCATAGTTTCCGAACAAGATAAACAAAGTCTTTATTGATGATATTTCTAACTGTTTTACAATGGTCTTACAATGTCCCTGATTCACTCAAATGTGTTTATTATATTCTCTTACAAAACTGTATTGCTTGACATAGCCGACAGGCGATAATTATTTGTCAAGTAAACTTCGGGATCGTATAGTGTTCTTTGTAATATATGTATAATTCTATCTGATGATTTCGAGTAACTTGCTAGTATTCTGACGTGATCTCTAATTACACAGTTGGACTTCTTTCAACTATTATACTTAAGAGTCCAAAACGTATCACAAAATCCTCTAACGAACTATCTAATTTGTCCAAGTCCTAACTCTATCTTCTGCCTTGAAGCAGGTATCTGTTTGTTTCTAAGTTCTTCTCTAGCTTAAGTTGAGTCTAAGTCTCCGTGTCTCTGAATGTTTGAATGTTTGAATTCTGAATCCTTGAAATCTGAATGTGTTGAATCTGAATGTCCCTCTCAAGTCAAGTCATGGCTTTTTAATGTCCGTCTAGCCACACCCACCTGTCTAAAACGACATCATGGGAATCTATCTATACATGTCTTATCATTCCTCTGTCTACCATCAGTATTTTGTTAGCTCCTCCTTTTTAAGTATGTCCATGGTCTTATAGCTATAGAAGTCCCGTCGAAACCTGTCAATCTTCCTAAGTCTCTCCCCTCACAATTAAAGCTTACGGCGATTCGTTTAATCCCCTGGTCAGAGAGACTCAAAGCTTTACTCACCGCTGAACATAAAGAGGTCTTGGTCTTTTGATTACGCCTTTATGCGACTTAACTTTGAATATTTCTATTGTTTATCAGTGAGAGCTACCTTATATCAACAAGTGTCAGACATTCGTTTGTATTGGGTCTATCGCTCCTGGCATCGCGTTACATAACTTCCTTTGGTCCGTGGCGGCATCTGTTTTGATTCCCCGGCATAGTTTAGCCACCTGTCGTCTCTTGTTGACTGTTACGTCTTCGGCACCTGGCTTTGTTGACCCGACTTATGCTTGTTATTTTCTTTAAGTCTCCTTTTCATTCTATGTCGACCTCGGCTTATCCTTCCTCTCATTTTCGTTCTCGCATTCCTTTATTCTTTCTCTGACGTTCGTTCTATTCTCTCTATTCTTCCATTATCGTCCATGACTGAGTTACACTATCACAGAAGCACTTCGATCTGGAATAATGGTGAGACACACCCTGCTTCATCGAAATGCTAAGTTATACGAAGAGTGTTATTTTAATCAAGCCGTCCACGGCCTCCCGGTATTTGACGGAGGTAGAAGGCGCGGCGAGGGCGCGGTATCGGTAGTTTTTTCGGAGGCATTGGAAGAGCAATTTTACCATGGCTAAAAACAGGTGGTAAGGCATTACTCAAGAAGGTGTCGGCACGGGACTACAAGTCGCGCAAGACGCATTGGCGGGAAGAAACATTGGAGAGTCGTTTAAAAAAAGAGCTAAAGAATCCGGTCAGCGTTTAATTCAGGGAGCCATTAGTCATCTGGCCGGTGGCGACACAGACCAACAAACCGGAAGCGGTAGAAGAAGGAAAAGACGAGCAGCTCCACCTGGGATGCCGGCAAGAAGAATAAAAACGACGAAACGACGCGCTCACTCTCATTCCGTGTGCAAGAAGTCTAAGATGACAAACTATTCGAACATATTCGGTTAAGCGATATGTCGTTAGTACATCCCAAGTCTTGCGAGTGTTTCCATTCTGGCCTAGATATGTTTAGCTTTCCACCGACTCAGACATCTCTTGATTCTGCCCAGTTTTCTGGAAGCTTCCCCCTTGGCGTCTCTGGCATCTGGGGCCCCTATAGAATTTTCCATCAGCGGAAATTAGGACGAATACATCGATTTTTCCAACACGTATCTGCATATGAGAGCAAAAATTACGTTGTCCAACGGTGACAATATACCAAATGATGCTGAAGTTGCTCCTGAGAATTATTTTATCCAGTCTAATCTCGCAAGTCGACGTATCTCTCAGCGATACTCTGATTTCAGCTTCTGAAAACACCTACCCTTTTCGAGCATACCTAGAAGCCACTCTCAACCATAGCAAAGAATCTAAGAAAGGTTATCTCACGAGCGCACTATACTACACCGATACTCTCAAACACGCGGATGGCACCCAAGGTGACTCCAATATAGGTCTTAAAACTCGTCGAAATCTGGCCCGAGGTAGCCATGAGTTGGATATGATAGGGCGACTTCACTCTGATATTTTTGCTCAGGAACGTTACATGCTAAACAGGGTTGACGTGAAAATAAAGTTGACGCCCTCAAAGGACGTATTTAACATCATAGCTCACGACAAAACTGTCGGTTATAAAAGTGTCATCACTTACGCCGCCCTGTTGGTGAGGAAAGCCTCAGTTAATCCGGCCATTTCGCTGGCTCACGAAAAGGCTCTCATACGAGGCAATGCGCGATACCCCATGAAGAGAGTTATGATTAAAACATTTGCTATTCCTAAAGGTATGTTATCTCATTCCCAAGACAACCTTTTCCTGACCCAAACACCAACGCGACTAGTCCTCGGCTTACTGGACTCGGCTGCATTTAACGGAAGTTACGACACTAACCCGTTCAATTTTAAAAAAACTTTGGTCTTACGTACTAGAACGTCACCGTCGCCGGTCATAGTATTTGGGGTAAACCTCTGTCTACCGAATTTGACCGCGGTCAGTACGCTCGCGCCTACTTCAAGTCCATGCTGGCGTTTTGTCTTGTGGGAACAGACGCTGGTAACGGAATAGATTATAACGACTTCAAGAACGCCTACACTCTTTTTGCCTTCGATCTCAGCCCTAGTCTTTTGAATGCCGAACAATTTGAGCTGGCAAAATCAGGACCCGTCGCCATTGAGCTCAAATTTGCAACGGTCACGCCTAATGCTATACAGGTCCTAGTTTACGCAGAACTGAATACCTTGCTGGAGATCTCTAAAACGAGACAGATTCTTACAGATTACGCAGCATAAACACTTTGACAATGAACACGAAGGATATTCTCAACGTACTTATGTCTGACATTTTTGTGAGACGGTGTTCTGTTGTTAGCGTAGTGGCTCGCGAACGATTACCTCGCTATATCGATCCCACTAAAACCGCAGCCTTCATGATCAATACCCACCCGAGTTGGAGACCGGGCTGTCAGTGGGTAGCCCTCTACTACAACGCTCATTGAGATATATATATATATAGCCATGACTAATTGTAGTTCTCAGTCCACTGGTTCACATTGACACATAGTGTAATCTGATGCGTCTCATCTGTGTTATCAGACCAATGCTGTCAGTATTTGGCGAATTTTTTTCGCACACTGGTGTGTTCTGATTGTAGGTACCTTCAAACTGTAGCCAACCGCCCTGACTCTGGACCCAGGAGCATATTTTTTCAGCAATGCACTCCGATATCGAGCTAGCTAACATTTCTTCATAGTCGATAACGTTGATATCAGAATTGTACAATGTATTTACACGTTTCTGAACTAAACTATGACCGAGCGTGTAAATTATAAGAATCCGACCCTGGTTGATGTGATTATTCAAGAATATTTGATCCACGAGCTCGCTAAATGGTATACCACTCTCCTCGATGTTATTTAGTAGTACAGAAAATAAGACCTTGTGTTTCTGCAACACTGTTTTTTATTTTTGTGTGTGTTAATTTGCTGATAGTTTTTTTTTTATATTCACTCTATCTGTCTGTGGAATTATAAGTACACACCAGCCCTATACCAGCCTTTATGCAATCGATTTTAACTTGTAGCAAAAGATGTTTCTATTTCACTATCACCCGATTTATGATAAGGTCACATAGTAATAATTACAGACATCTGTCAACGCACACGTGGTTTCACAAGCCAAATTCAGCGCTAACTCCGAACTGGCCAAGCATTCTCAATCCCATCTTTAATAACCAAACACGTAGATTTAAAATAAATTATTCTCACAATTTCATCCTGAGGAATAAAGAGAACAATGACCTTCGGTTGTTCCATAGTAGTTTCAATAATAGTTTAATTCTTTCAACTCCGTTGGTTATAAATAACAGAGCAAATTTTGATAGGTTCCTTACACAACTACAAGATAGTGACCCCTTAAATCACGCAAATCATAACAGACCTAGCAGCAAGTATACAGTTGAAAGTGTTCCAGTTACAACATTCTATATTTTTCATTTCGTAGAATATCCTATCGGCTGTCTAACAACCGAGCTCCCACTGCACATTACAAAAAATAAATTCATTTATACATTACAAAATAACATAAACGGTCCAGCCTATACTGATAATCTCTGTTTTTTTAGATGCGTGGCGTTATTTAGGGGTGCTAATCTCAGTAATTTACACAGACCCACTCGCGATCTCCTGAAACAATGGCAAGAAAATCAGGGATTAGATATAGACATCGAGTTCCCCGGTGTAACACTAGCGCAGATCCCAGCATTAGAGAAGTGTTTCGGTATTAACGTGGACATCTTCGCTTTTGACAATGACCAAGCCCTGTCCCCACTGTTAAGTACGAATTATAGCGACACCTTTCGAGTTCTATTTTACGAGGAACATTTTATGTATATAGAGGATATCGATAAGGCGGCCCGGGCTTTTTCTTGTCCTAAATGTGGAAAATTATGGAAAGAATGTTGGGATATTGGTAGACACGAAGACATGTACCGGGAATAAGCGAAAAGACAAGTATATGGGAGGGATCTATAGACCACAGGAGGGTTTACTCGAAACGATAGCTAATAGGGGTATAGAGTTTCCTATTAATTACGTGTATCCCTACAGAGCAACGTACGATTACGAATGTTACTTTAGTAATGTACCGACGACAGATGGAAACACTAGTAGTGTGACCGAATATGTAGCCAGGCATATTCCAATGTCGTGTGCCGTAGCCAGTAATATTCCCGGTTATGAGAAACCAGTATGTTTTGTGAGCGACGGTGATTCTAAAAAATTAGTGAGTAAATGATAGCTTATCTAGAGACATTAGCGAAACGGGCATATATATATATAATCTTACGAGGCAGATTCAAACAGGTTTTTGACAGTTTTAAAGATAGAGGTAGGGAAACTCGAGGCATACTTGAAAGAGTTCCCCGTTATAGTGTTCAACTCTGGAAAGTATGACTTAAACGTTATCAAACCATATTTAATAAGACACTTCGTAGGTGGGGCGAACAAAGTAGAAAAATCGAACGAAGAAGAAGATGATGAAGAAGGGAAAGATGAAGAAGAAGAATTGAAAAATGATGAAGAAGTAGAATTGAAAAATGATGAAGAAGAAGAATTGAAAAATGATGAAGAAGTAGAATTGAAAAATGATGAAGAAGTAGAATTGAAAAATGATGAAGAAGAAGAAGAAGAAGAAGAAGAAGAGGAAGAGGAAGAAGAAGAAGAAGGAGAAGAAGAGCCGAAACAAAACTAAACTAAAAAAAGTGGTGACCTCGCCCTTCAAGTTTATCGCTAAGCGTAATAATAATTTTATGTGCATCTCCACCAGTCGACTAAAGTTCTTAGATAGAAATTATCTCGCCCCGGTGTTCTCTTATAGTAAATACTTGGCGGCGTACAAGATTAAAGAGACTAAAAGCGTATTTTGTTACGAGTATATTACGAACCTAAACAAGTTAGACGAAACCTCTCTTCCCGCGCATGAGGCCTTCTTTTCGACGCTTAACAACTGTAATGTTTCGGGGGAAGAGTACGAGTATTGTAACAAGATATGGGTGGACAATAATATGTCCACCCTCAGAGATTTTCTTGTTTGGTATAATAATAAGGATGTCGGACCCTTCCTACTCGCATTAGAGAAACAAATCGATTTTTACGCAGGTTTAGGTGTAGATATGTTTAAGGACGCCATTTCAGTCCCCGGTGTGACGTTAAGATACCTCTTCAACACCATACCTAAAAACGTAGTCTTTTCTTTATGCGGTAAACGCGAGGCAGAGCTTCATAAAACACTTAGAGATAATATAGTGGGTGGCCCGAGCATAATCTTTCATCGCCACCACGAGAAGGGTGAGACTCGAATCAGAGGTAATCCTCAAAACGTAGTTGAAAGTCTTAAAGGCTACGACGCAAACGCTCTGTATCTCTGGGCTTTGATGCAGAAAATGCCCACTGACTTTCCAATTATACGAAAAGTTGAGGACGGTTTAGACAACGTAAAGTTAATTATTACGATCAGCAGAGTAGAGAGTGGTTGACGAGGGTAGCTCACAAGCATAACATTGAGTTGCGAACTCAATACAACGGGGGTGAGGTACTTTTAGGACCTCGTAGGATTAGAGTGGATGGCTTCTGTCAAAAGAGTAATAAGGTCTTTCAGTTTATGGAGTGTCTCAGTCATGGTGATAACTGTCACCTCACTAAAAAACACAAAGGTGTTAACCCTATAAACAAAAAAACCATTGTCCGAGTTATACGACAAGACCCGCGAAATTCGCGAATATTTAACCAACGACGTTGGAGTTGAAGTGGTTGAGATGTGGGAATGTCAGTGGCAAGAGCTAAAGAAAACAGATACCACAATTATTCCATTTCTTAAACAAGCCCTCACCAGATCAAAACCATCGCATGCCAGGGAAAAATTACCCCTAACAGTCGAGCAGATTTTGAAATCTGTTAAAGACGAAACGCTGTTTGGTCTGGTAGAATGCGATATACATGTCCCCGACTCTCTCAAGGAATATTTTAGCGAAATGACACCCATATTTAAAAACGTAGACGTGTGTAGAGACGATATAGGAGAGCTTATGAAGGAATAAGCCGTGAAAAATAAATTATTGACGACCCCTAGACGCATCCTGATAGGTAGTTATATCGAGAATAAAATTCTTTTGGCCACCCCCTTATTAAAATGTTATTTAGATCACGGTCTGGAGGTAACCAACATCTACCAGGTGATCGAATACCACCCTGTTAGTTGTTTCAAGCAATTTGGGGACACCGTATCCGACGCCAGGCGAAAAGTGGATGTAGATGATACGCAGTCCATTACTAGTGAGACCATGAAGTTGTTAGGAAATTCGGCGTACGGAAAAAAAAAAAACTCTCACCGATAAAGCGAAACACTCGAACGTCGCGTACTGCGAGGGTGAGACCGTTTCCAAGCTCATTAACGACCCCCTATTTAAACATATGACAGATTTAGGAGTAGGGAATATATTCGAGGTGAAAATGTTAAAAAAGACGACGAGGTGGGACCTTCCGCTACAAATCGGCTATTTTGTTTATCAATACGCCAAGCTACGGATGTTACAATTTTATTACGATTTTTTAGACCGGTTCGTAGAGAGATCATACTTTCAACTGTGTGCAATGGACACTGACATTCTGTATTTGGCGTTAAGTAAACCTAGTTTAGCTGACGCCGTTAGACCGCCTTTACTCGAAACTTTTTATAACGAGTACGATCAGTGGTTCCCCTCAGAGACCTGTAGCGTTCATAGGGAAGTGTTTATTAGCGAGTAAAGGTAAAGTTAAGGTAGATTGTCGAGACTGCGAAAAAACAAAATTGTACCATAAACGTACCCCCGGTTTGTTTAAGTTAGAGTACGAAGGGGATGGGATGGTATCGTTATGTAGTAAAACATACCACTGTTTTGGAGATTACTCAAAAACTAGTACTAAGGGGTTTAGCAAACATCACAATAAACTAGACAAAGATATATTTATGAAGGTTCTCAAGACACAACAGGCGCAGGGAGGGAAAAATGTGGGTTTTAAACGTTATAAATCGAGTGTCTATACATATACACAGCACAGAAATTCTCTCTCTTATTTCTACATCAAACGCCGTGTGCACAACGACAATGTGACGACTTTACCGTTAGGTATCTAGTGCATAAAGTATTAAACTTACTTATAACCTACCTGTGATACATGTCCTTTCATTACACCTACTGCACTTGATATGTAATTATATACATGGAGAACCTCGTATATGTCGACACCTTCCATTTCCTTTACACATTCTTTCGTACTAGTATGATTAAACAGATTATTATGGCAGATGGTCTTATGTTTTCTTTTTTTACTCGTTGTTACGTTTTGATGTACTAATTGTGTTCATATCGTTATTATGTTGTTTGTTACACTAACACACTACCTCTAATACCCTATAATATCTCCCATCATAACCTCTATACATACAACTATCGATTCAGATAGGTCAGCTCACACCCTAATCTATACCCTCATTATTAACTTTCCACCTACCAATTGACAACCTCTTCTCATATACACTATCTACATCATCCATGGTGGAGCAGTTCCTCTATATAACCATTATTATCAGCTGATGCCTAGAGCATGTTACTCCACCCTGGAGTAATTCTATATCCCTTTGTATCCAAGTCCGACTCAAAAGCACGGCTTCTACTACTGATGCATCCTTGTCTTCTATCTATCTATTGTCCTTTCGAGCCGAAGACGGCACATAGAGCAGAACCACAATCTCAAAAAGAGAAACCTTGCGTGCCAAAATGGCACATATTGCAGAAATCACTGCTTCTAAAATCTATGGTTCTGTTTCAATAACAATACTTTTTACAATAACAGCTTGTCTTACTCCTCTTTTTATATCAATGGGTGTAGAGTTCTCCTTGTTATATTGTATTATTGCTGTTTGCTTCCATCACAAATTACATATTAGTCGTATGTCTGTGTCGTCAAGATTTATATCTTTTAGGCAGTCTATAAGTTTATTATGGTGTATTCTATCAAATGCTTTGGTGTAGTCTATAAAGCAGGCATATATTAGTTTGTATACTTCTATGTACTTCTCAATCAATGCCCTCATGCTGAATATAGCTTCTTTTGTCCCACTGTTTTTCCTGAATCCAAATTGCTGCTCATATAATTCAGAATTAATTTTATTCTGAATCCTTCCCTGCATAACTTTTAGTAAAATTTTTGTTACTTGGCTCATTAGGTTAAAATCACTGCATTCAACTGCACCATTTTTTTTAGACAATGCAATGAAAGTTGATGTTTTTAGTTCATTTGGTATGTGTCCTGTATGGTATATGTCATTGCATATGTCTGTGATCACTTAAATGTCAAAATCTTCTAGAGCCTGTATCATCTCTATCTGTATATTGTTAGGTCCTGCTACCTTTCCCTTTTTCATTGTTTTTATAGCTTATTATACTTCAGATTTCATGATGTTATAGCTGGATGTACATTTTATAAGTGGTTTTTTTGTGTCCCTTTCGTCATGAAATAATTCTGTTATATATTCCTGCCATCTAACGGTTATATCTTTGTTGTCTGTTAGCATTCTTCTCTCTTTGTTTGCAATACATCCGCTTCCTGCAGCTTTTTTTTTTTGTCTTTATTAGTCATTCTCTTTATTTCTGTGTAACCTCTTAAATTTTGTTTACTTTCCATAGTTTCGATTTCTAGACATCTTTGTTGAGTCAGTCTTCTTTTGCCTTTTTACACATTTTGCGTATTTCATTATCAATTTCCTTGTATCTGACAGTGTTTTTCGCTTGTCTTCTTTCTTCCGTTTTTTCTAAGATATTGTCAGTTATCCATTTGTATTTTTTGTTACTTTCCTTTTTGGGTAAGGTGTCACATGATATAAATAGTATGGATATAAAAGTCTTTTCTTGCATAATGTTTTTTTTTTTTTTTAGGGAAACGCCAGTAAAAATTGCTGGTCAGTGATTTTAATATATCCAGAATTCGCGCTTAGCGGGATAAAATATTTTTAGCCGCTAAATTGAGTTTCTAACCTTCTAGATACAGCGGGAAAACCGCTAAATTGGCTACACTGGAGCGATGCGATCAACAGGGTTGCCAACTGCATCCGCTAGACTGGAGCCAAAAATCCGCGATTTTTCGCCAGATTGTCCGAAAAATTACGCCAGAATTTCCGCCAGATTTTCCAAAAACATTTCCAGAGTTTATTACTTAGGAAACTTACATTAAATTATTATTTATCTACGTACTATTTTATGATTATTCTTATTACGCATCTCCAAACCAAATGGGAGAGTAAATTTAAAGAAAAAGAATTATTATTTCGATTTGTAACAGCACAACTACAACTATATTAATACATGTAGAAACTAACTTAATTTGGCAACATAAAAATAATTTGAAAGACAAAGAAATTGCAAAGTGTCCAGTTTTCGTGAAGAAGAAAATGCAACCCTGGCCGACTGATGCTTCTTTGATTTGCTGTGAGAAAGAAGATCACAATGTTTCGATGCCAAATACACATTTGCAAAACTTGCATCTAGTTTTGTCAGCACTACCCGGGACTTCTAAGATCCAATCTGTAAGGTCCACTTCATTTAGCCCACTCTTTACGAAATCGCTGCTGATATTGAAGTGTCATATCTTTATGTTGCAATGTGAATGTACGTTGCTGATGTTACAGCCACATGTATAATATGGAATTACCAAAAATTGTAACTCTCTTATAGCGGTAGAGCGTTGAACCTACACAATTTGAAATAAATATGGACTTAATATTCACGTAGAAAGAAACACGTTGCTGAACACTCACACTGACTCTAAACGAATCCTCAGTTTGAAATATTAGACTTACTAATTAATGATGACATACTTGACTTAACACTATGACTATAAATCCTCAGTTCTCCTACAATTTATTTCTAAAGTAGAAAAGTTTTAGTTTCAAACCGAAAGTCTCTACTACAATACTCTACTAAATTTTCTATTGGTCAGAACGAAAGTGATATAATGACGTAGTACGTACATAATTTCACTTGTCACACAAGCGCTACAGAAGCTCTTAGTTTGTGTTTTGACCACGATAAAGCTAATTTTAGTTGATTATCGTGATAAAAAAATCCGCGATTTGCCGCTGTCATTCAAAATAAATCCGCTAGAAATTCCGCCAGGCGGATTCATTATTTTTTGGCCGCTGGACGCTGCTCCAAATTTCCGCTAGATCTAGCGGAAAATCCGCTAAGTTGGCAACCCTGGCGATCAAGCGCGTACCTGGCTCATATTATTTAGTTTTTGAAATAGTAGAAAATAAACGATACGTACATTTAAAAAAAATAGTTATATAATTATTTCTGTGCCAAAAGTTAAGTCTTAAGTATTTTAGAGGGCATAGAGAAAGTGAGACATGTCTTTCAAAAATATATTTAATGTGATGTACATGACAGCCACTCATTGCTTCAACATTTGCTTACGATAAAAAAGAGTTATCGACACTGTGCACTAGCCAACAAGGAAGCACTTATCTGACAAGACTCAGAAAATCTCAACTGTCTCGCCATTGGTAACGACGTGATTAGACTAGTAAAGAGCGTAGTAAATATGTAAGAGTGTAGTGTGTAATGAATACGCAAGGTAGATATTGTGACGTCGTTATGTATAGGCCTATTTTTTTTTTTTAACTATAACTTATTAATTACACGAAAAGGTATGCAATGTGAATGTGAATTATGACTTAACTATTAATATTACTACTCAAGTTGAGTAACCAAATCAAATCACTGTTGAACTTGCAAATAAAAAAGGAAAAACTTTAACAGACAACAAAGATATAACCAATAGAAGGCAGGAATATATATAACATAATTGTTTTATGACGAAAGGACAAGAAACCAATTATACAATTTGCATCAGGATCAGGCTTTAAAAGCGGAAGTGGAAACAGCTATATGTGGAAAAGCAGCAGGAACTGACAACATGCAATTGTTAGAGATGATAAAGGCACTAGAAGATTTTGGCATCGAGTGATCACACACATATGCAATATGACCTTTATGATACATACATCATCATCAAGTACCGGGCCTGATGGCATAGGGGATCATGTCTCTCCACAACTTTCGATCTGGGCAGCTATTATTTATCATTTCTGTTGTTGACCTTCTCATGAGTCTGACTGCCAAGCCATTCTCTTAAGCTGTCTGTTATTTTTTCTCTTTGCTTCCCTCAATCTCTTCGTCCCTATATATATATATATAAGATACATATACCAAATAAATAAAAAACATCAACATTCTGCCTAAAAAAGAATGGTGTAGTTGGATGCAGTAATTTAACAATAAGCCTAATGAGTAATGAGCCATGTAACAAAACTCTTGCTAAAAGTCATACAAGGAAGATTTCAGAATAAAATCAATACTGAATCAGAAGAGAAACAATTTGGATATAGGAAAACCAGGGGACAAAAGAAGCCATATTCTGCTTGAGGACATTAATAAAAAAGTACACAGAAGTAAACAAACCAAAATATGCATGCTTCATAGTTTACACCTAAAGTTTTGATAGAATACCCCATAAACAACTTGTAGACTTTTTAAATTAGATACATCTAGATGACACAAACATATGACTAATATGTAATTTATACCTAGAGCAAACATCAATAATAAAATATAACAAAGAGAACTCTACACATATTTGATATAAAAAGAGTAAGACTGGGATGAACAAAGAAGGAAGAATACTAACAGACAACAAAGGTATAATTTATAGATGGCAGGAATATATAACAGAATTATTTCATGACGAAAGGGACAAAAAAACCATTTATAAATTGTACATCAAGCTATAAAATCTTAAAATCTGAAGTGGAAAAAGCTATAAAAACAATGAAAAAGGGAAAAGCAGTAGGACCTAACAATATACTGATAGAGATGATACAGGCACTAGAAGATTTTGGCATTTAAGTGATCACAGACATATGCAATGATATATACCATAGAGGATACATACCAAATGAACTAAAATCATCAACTTTCATTGTATTGCCTAAAAAGAATGGTGCAGTTGAATGCAGTGATTTTAGAACAATAAGCCTAATGAACCAGGTAAAAAAATTTTACTAAAAGTTATGCAGGGAAGGATTCAGAATAAAATTAATACTGAATTAGTAGAGCAGCAATTTTGATTCAGGAAAACAGTGGGTCAAAAGAAGCCATATTCAGCATGAGGACAGTTTGATTTAAAAGTACATAGAAGTAGACAAACCAATATATGCCAGCTTCATAGACTACACCAAAGATTTTCATAGAATATACCATAAACAACTTATAGACTGCCTAAAATATATAAATCTAGATGACACAGACATACAACTAATATGTAATTTATACTGGGAGCAAACAGCAATAATAAAATATAACAGAGAGAACTCTACACCCACTGATATAAAAAGAGGAGTAAGACAAGGATACATCCTATCACCAAGCTTGTTCAATCTATACACTGAGCAAATGTTTAAAACCATCACAGAGATGCCAATCATTAATTGGAAAGATAATCAATAATCTTAGATGTGCTGATGATACTGTATTACTAGCAGAAAATCCTAAGGATCTACAACAATTACTTAATGAAATGAACATGACGAGCAAAAAAATATGGATTAGATATGAATATCAAAAAGACTAAAACTATGATCATAAACAAAGAAGATGCTCAAAACCTACAAATGGATATCAAATTGAAGGAATAGACCTGGAGACAGTTCAGAGCTACAACTACCATGGACATACTATAACTAGTAATGGAAAATGTACAACTGAAATAAACAAAAGAATAGGTATGACAAAATTAATTTTAATGTCATGAAAAGTATACTAACATCGAAACAAATAAGACCAGGGCTAAAAGTAAGAATACCAAAATGCTAGATCTTCTCAATATTCCTATATGGTGCAGAAACATGGACATTAGACAGGAAAACAGAACAGAGAATTGAAGCCTTTGAAATGTGGATTTATAGAAAAATAGGTAGAATTGGATGGAAAGATGAGAAAACAAATGATGAAGTTTTAAAACAACTAAAAATGAAATGACAACTACTAAACACAATAGAACAAGACAAATGAAATGTTTGGGGCATGTTAAAAAACACAACAGCCTGCTAAAAGTAATATTGGAAGGGAAAATACAAGGTAATAGAGGCAGACCAAGACTAACATGAACAAGTAATATCAAAGATGAACAAATCAGCCTATGACAATCTGCACCATCAAAGCAAGAGACAGAGCATAATGGCGCTACATGGTAGCCAACTTTCAATGCAGAGACGGCACTCAATGATGATGATGATGTTGAAGACGGATTCATCATATCACCAAGTTTGTTCAATCTATACACTGAGCAAATCTTTAAAAACATAACAGGGCCTAAACATGAATGGAAAGATAATTAATAACCTAAGATATGCTGATAATACTGTACTACTAGCAGAAAATCCTGAAGATCTACAATTACTTAATGAAATAAACATGACAAGCAAAAAATGTGGATTAGATATGAATATCAAAAAGGCTAATACTATGATCATAAACAAAGATAATACTCAAAACGCACAAGTGGATATCAAAGTTGAAGGAACAAACTTGGAGACAGTTCAGAGCTACAACTACCTTGGACAAGGTGATGAATCAGTGATGGAAAATGTACAACTGAAATAAACAAAAGAATAGGAATGGCAAAAAGTAATTTTAATGCCATGAAAAATATACTAACATCAAAACAAATAAGACCAGGGCTAAAAGCTAAGAATAGTAAAATATATCTTCTCAACCTTCCTGTATGATGCAGAAACATGGACATCAGACAAGAAAACAGAACTGAAAATTCTTGAAGTTTTTGAAATGTGGATCTATAGAAAAATTGGATGGAAAGAAAAGAAACAAACAATGAAGTCTTAAAATAACTAAAAATGAAAAAGAACTACTTTACACAAGACAAATTAGGTTTTTGTGGCCATTTGAAAGACACAGCTGCCTACTAAAAGTAATTTTGGAAGGGAAAATACAAGGTAAAAGAGGCAGACCAAGACTAACATGGATGAGTAACATCATAAGATGGACAAGTCAGCCTATGACAGCCTGCACCATCAAAGCAAGATACAGAGCGGAATGGCGCTCCATGGTAACAACCTTTGATAATGAGACGGCACTCAACGATGATGATGTTAAACTATCCTTCTCAACTCAGGAAAACAATGTCGGTAAAAAAAAAATAATTTAAAGTTAAAAGAATAAGTTTATTCATTAAGAAGACAGTAAGACTAAGAGGTCCAAATTCTAGAGTCGTCATTTAGAATGTTAACTAAAAGCGAGAACAAGGCATTATTCATCTCTCTGCTAAACAAGTGATCTCCCCTGATTAACAGCACATATTTGAATGTATAAATCTCTTCAAGTTTTTGTGCATTTAATTTAATTTTTTTTCAACAACAAGGTTTAGAATATTGCTAACCCAGGGGTCTTCTATCGACAAATTAGAGAGCGACTGGAGAAAGTGGTAGCAGACATTACTCTGAGCAGAAAAACACTTAATTAAGACATTACCAAAGCTTTATCTCTCTAACTTAATGAGACTGGGAAGTTCACCTAGAACAGGGACTTATACAAAAATATATAATGTATGGTGAGGTACAATACCTGGAATCTTGTGTGATTTTTTTTATCACGGTGTGAGTGAAGTGGAAGGATGAAGGATTTTTGTTTGTTTGGTGATATTTTATTTACTTTTATTTAAGTAAAAGGAGTGTTTCTTGTGTAGTCTAGTGTAATAATATAAAACTGTTTTTACTAGGAGTGTTATCTTATCTTGTGCTAAGAAATATTAATTTAATTTTAAAACAGTTTTCATGTTTACAATGAACTGACACTGGTCAGTAGCTGGACAGTTAAGTAAATTTATGAAGTACATTGAGTTTGAATTCAAATTATCATGTTAGTCTGTGACACACCACAATGCTGCTACACATAACAGCAGTAATGTCAGCACTTATCCTGGTATCTCTCTTGTTTCACCTGGTACAAGGTCAGGTGAATCCAGCTTTCACCCAAAGTCCCTTAAATCCAAACTCTGGAACTGGGACCAATACTGACACTAATATTTGTGAGTATTATGGATGCCATATTTGTCTATAATGTGTTGCTAATCTCTAATAAACAACTATTTATATATCTTTAGACATTCAACCAATGGCCATGCAACCAAAGATCTCATCTACAATAAAGGAAAGAAGGTGGACATATGTCAGACATGTGTAGACATAAGAAGAAACAACAAGAGAATTCCAAAACAGGTTCATCTATGGGAAATATCAGATTACAGATATAGAGGAAGACCTTAAGAGACACTAAAAAGAACATTTATAAGAGAAGCAAAGTTAGCAGGCATAGATTCATTAGATAAGATTGAATACCTCGCCCAGAATAGAGATGGGTGGCGAAAATCTTTTTTTTTTTCACCGACCTTAAGATTTTTATAACATTTAAGTACAAAGGTAGTCGGAATTTTGCACAAATAATTTTTTGTTATATAATTTTAGGAAAATATCAAAACATGGCCTGAACATTAGATTTTACTGCAAATTACATTAATTTTCTAACAATTCATCAAGTCAAAGGCATATCCATATCACATTGAAGAGTGCACAGTTTTTTATTTCATTTTATATCTTCATTATAGACATAAGTAAACTTTGACCAAAGTATCAAACAAACATAGTCGCCGAATAGCAGGCATGTTATCAACAAAAATATATGGAACGACCAGGTATGCTGATGATACAGTCTTAATCGCTAAGAGTGAAAATGAGACATGATCACCTACACCAGCAGGCCCGGTACTTGATGTTGAGTGAGAAGGGTACAGCTGGAATATTTTGTAACAACTGGAAAATAGAGAAACAAAGAGAAAAGATACCAGACAGCTTAAGAGAATGGCCTGTCAGAAGGTCAACAATTGAAATGATCAATAATTTCCAATTTTAAAAATGAAGTTGTCACTTCACAATAATTTACAAATTGTCACATATAAAGGATTATACATTAATCTATCTATCTATCTGTTGTCCTTTCGAGCCGAAGACGGCACATAGGGCAGAACCACAATCTCAAAAACAAACCTTGCGTGCCAAAGTGGCACATATTGCAGAGATCACTGCTCTAAAATATATGGTGCTGTTTCCATAACAATACATTTTACAATGACAGCTTGTCAAGCCATCGATCGATGAACCTCCTTAGTCGCCTCTTACTACATGCCTGGAAGGTCACAGTGTCACTATTCTTTACTATACATTAATAGTAAATATTAATAGTAAAATTACTAGACCAGGAGCAGATTGCAATAGTGATCATGTACCAGTTGTGGGAAAGTTTAGAGTAAAATTTAAATCAACAAAATGAGCCTCAGTTATCATCAAGTTAAATTTAGATTTACTCAAATCAGACAAGAAGCTGCAAGACAAATATAAAATCATAATTCAGAACCGGTACAATGCAATAGAGAAAATACAAAGCATTGATGAACAGTGGGAAATGCTAAAAGAATCAATGCAACAAACATCAAAAGAGTTAATAACACCAGTGAGGACAAATTCAAGAAAGAAATGGATGACAGATGACATTTTGCAGTTAATGGATACAAGAGGAAGAAATAAAGAAAATAAAGATGAGTATAAAAGATTAAATAAAGAAATTGTAGTAAAATGCAATGAAGCAAAAGAAGCAAGGCTAGAGAGATGCAAAGAGAAGAATAGAACAGGAAGAAAAACGCAATAAAAAACTGGATGTGTAAGATCAAAGGAAGGAGAACTGTTGATTGAACAAGAAAGCATAAGGGAACGATGGACAGAATACATTAAAGATCTTTATAATGATGAATGAAAGGAAGTAAATATTAAGGATAATGGAGAAGGACCAGAAATCCTCAGAGAAGAAATGGAAGAGGCCTTTGCGCAATATGAAAACAGGAAAAGCTCCTGGACCAGATAATATAACTAAAGAAGAGATTGAAGCCATGGGTGATTTTGGAATAGAAATAATAACAAGAATATTGAATGATATCTACAACAGCGGATATATACCAGATGACCTGCTCAAATCAATATTCATAGCCCTACCAAAGAAATCTGTTGCATCTGAATGCGATGATCATCGCACAATAAGCCTTATGAGTCACATGAGTAAGATATTACTAAGAATCATCATGCTAAGAGTGCGAAACAAAATCAGTGAGTCACATGAGTAAGATATTACTAAGAATCATCATGCGAAGAGTGCGAAACAAAATCAGTCCAGAATTTAACAATGAACAGTGTGGTTTTGTTGGAGGTAAAGGAACGAGCAATGCTATAAGATCTTTAGTAGAAAGAGCCATAGAGGTGAAAACAAATCTATACCTATGTTTCATAGATTATACCAAAGCATTTGACAAAGGAAAGCACCAAGAAATAATCAAAATTTTATAAAGCATAAACGTAGGCAGCAAAGATCTAAGAATAATAAAGATCATGTATACTGGCAACAAACAGCGGCCATAAGAACTGGAGGTTCCATAAGGTATGCTGATGATACGGTCTTAATCGCAAAGAGTGAAAATGAGTTACAAGAAATGTTGGACATTATAGTGAAAGAAAGTAAAAATAAAGGACTCAGCCTTAATAGCAAAAAGACAGAAATAATGGTAACAACAAAGAAAAAGACATCACCTCAGTGCAAAATAAAGACAAGTGAACAATATTAAAACAGGTAAATTAATTTAAATATTTTGGAACTTTGTTAACCTCAGATGGAAGATGTACAAAAGAGGTGAAATGCAGAATGGCTCAGGCAAAAGCAGCTTTCCAAAAAATGAGGAAGATACTATGTAATCCATTTTTGACAATAGAAACAAGAAAAAGAGTTCCTAAATGTTATGTAGAGCCAGTCTTAACATATGGATGTGAATCATGGACAATAGGACAACAGACAAGAAAATCACTGGAGTCTGTACAAATGTGGTTATACAGAAGAATGTTGAGAATACCAAGGACAGCTAACAGATAGTAGCATAATTCCCCTATTATAATATGTGCAATATGAGAGCAATAAGCCTAATGAGCCATGTTACAAAAAATCTTGATAAAGGTTATACAAGGAAGGATTCAGAATAAAATCAAAACTGAATTAGATTAGCAGCAATTTTGATTTAGGAAAAATAACGGGACAAATATTGAAAAGTACACAGAAGTAAACAAACCAATATATGCCTGCTTCATAGACTACACCAAAGCTTTTGATAGAGTACACCACAAACAACTTATAGAATGCCTAAAAGATATAAATCTAGATGACATAGACATACAACTAATGTGTAATCTATACTGGGAGCAAACAACAATAATAAAATATAACAAAGAGAACTCTACACCCATTGATATAATAAAATGAGGAGTAAGACAGGGATGCATCCTATCACCAAGCTTGTTCAATCTATACACTGAGCAAATCTTTAAAAACATAACAGGGCCTAAACATGAATGGAAAGATAATTAATAACCTAAAATATGCTGATGATACTGTACTACTAGCAGAAAATCCTATAGATCTACAATTACTTAATGAAATAAACATGACAAGCAAAAAATATGGACTAGATATGAAAATCAAAAAGACTAAAACTATGATCATAAACAAAGAAAATACTCAAAACCCACAAGTGGATATCAAAATTGAAGGAATAGACCTGGAGACAGTTCAGAACTACAACTACCTTGGACATACTATAACCAGTGATGAAAAATGTACAACTGAAATAAACAAAAGAATAGGAATGGCAAAAAGTAAATGTAATGTCATGAAGAACATACTAACATCAAAACAAATAACACAAGGACTAAAACTTAGAATAGCAAAATGTTACACCTTCTCAATATTCCTATATGGTGCAGAAACATGGACATTAGACAAGAAAACAGAACAGAGAATTGAAGCCTTTGAAATGTGGATATATAGAAGAATAGGTAGAATTGGATGGAAGGAAAAGAAAACAAACAATGAAGTCTTAAAACAACTAAAAATGAAAAGAGAACTACTAAACACAATTAAAACAAGACAAATTAATTTTTGGGCCATGTTGAAAGACACAACAGCCTACTAAAAGTAATCCTGGAGGGGAAAATACAAGGTAAAAGAGGCAGAGGCAGACCATGACTAACATGGACGAGTAACATCAAAAGGTGGACAAATCAGCCTATGACAATCTGCACCATCAAAGCAAGAGATAGAGCAGAATGGCGCTCCATGGTCATTTTTTATTAGGTACAAATAATAATACATAAATATTATTATATGGGGAACTTCCGAGGCGATAATAGGGAATAATAGAACAAAGAAGTATGTGTTAGCACTCGGAAAAATTGACAGACAAACAACAATAGAAAAAAACGAAGAACAATATATGGTCCGAAGTGGGATCGAACCCGTACTCAGTGGCACCGCGCCTTGCCACGAGAAGCCGAACGCTTGGTACACTGCCACGCAGCCAACTAAAAAATTGGCTATTGCAGTAGTGTCTTCCACGAAAGGCGATCTCAATGACTATAGCATAGGGTAACGATCACAGACCGGAAATAAATTGTATATTTGTACTTTCCTATTAATGCAAGTATCTCCCAGTAGGGCTGAATACTTGTGTTGTAGACAAACATTTATTGGACAATTTATCCAATAAATGTTTGTCTACAACACAAGTATTCAGCCCTACTGGGAGATACTTGCATTAATAGGAAAGTACAAATATACAATTTATTTCCGGTCTGTGATCGTTACCCTATGCTATAGTCATTGAGATCGCCTTTCGTGGAAGACACTACTGCAATAGCCAATTTTTTAGTTGGCTGCGTGGCAGTGTACCAAGCGTTCGGCTTCTCGTGGCAAGGCGCGGTGCCACTGAGTACGGGTTCGATCCCACTTCGGACCATATATTGTTCTTCGTTTTTTTCTATTGTTGTTTGTCTGTCAATTTTTCCGAGTGCTAACACATACTTCTTTGTTCTATTATTCCCTTCCTCATTTTTTATTAGCTTGATGGTTTTCATTATATCTTCCTTGCTTGACTTTCCACAGTTAAGGTGTAATTCTTCTTCTGGTAGTATATCTAAAGGGTTATTTGGGCTGGGTCTATTCAAGAATTCTTCAAAGTGCTCCTTCCATCTCTTCATTTGTTCCCTTATATTACTAAGCAGATTTCCTTTTTTATCTTTAACAAAAGCATTGATCTGTTTGTTTGTTCCGCTTAATTTCTTTGTGCTGTTGCACAGTTCTTTCATCTTTCCTTTATTTGCTGTTTTCTCTGCCTCTTTAGCTAGTTCATCTATATATTTCCTTTTATCTCTTTTAATGCATCTTTTCACTTCTTTATTCACCTCTGTGTAAGATTCCTGTGTCTTGGTTTTAGTACTTCTCGTTTTACTTTTATTTATGTCTGCTTTCTTATTCTTTTTTTTCTTTAATTTTATCCATGGTCTCTGCTGTCATCCATGCCTTATTCTGGTGGTTTTTTTTGCCCTGGTTTTCTTCACATGTTTCTTTCTATATATCCTTTACCTGTTTCCAGTTATATTCTATATTTGTTGTATTTTCTAGTTGTTGGAGGACTTGTTATTTGTTTTATACTGTGACTGCAAATTTATCTTTAATTCCTTGTTCTTTAAGAAACTCTACATTGAAATAATGTTTATCCTTATGTGTTGTAGTATATCTTATAAGTTTAAGTTTTGCTAGCAGAAGATGATAATCTGAAGCCACATCTGCTCCTCTATATACTTTTACATCATGTCAGGATGACTTAAACTTGTTATTAATACATATATGATCAGTTTGATTCTCCATTCTATGATCTGGTGACACCCATGTAGCTTTATGTATTCTTTTCTATCTATCTTTCGTTTGCCTGAAGTATTGTCTATATCTGCAATGTCATTTCCTGGCTAAATTTTACTGTCTTTTGTAATTCTTGCAGTGGCCCATATAGTTTTGTCTGTAATATTGTATCTATGGGCCAATGGATTTTCCTCAGTCTATATTCAGTGCAGTCTTGAAGTATGTGTTCAACAGTCTGGGGCGCCTGTCCTCATGTACAGGTAGTTGAGGTGCCGACCTTGAATTTTGTATACATGTGACTGTGGAGGCGATTGTGTCCTGTTCTGAGGCGTATAATGATAGCTTGTTCACATCTACTCATATTATGAAAGGCATCCTGATTTGGGGCTTGTGATCCTCTGATTGATTTGATTACCTGTTTCTTATGATGGTGTGTAACCGGTGCATCTGGCTGTGTGCCTGTTGAACCTTTCTTTGCCAACTGATCTGCTTTCTCATTTCCTGGTATTCCACAGTGAGATGGGATCCACTGCAGGGCAACCCTGTGGTGCTTGCAGAGTTCATTCAATAAGTTCTGCAGCTGTGGCAATTTTCTGGATTGTGATGCCTGGAGTATTGATCAAGCCAAGCCATTGATCTGTCAAAAACACTACAGGCTGTGGGCTAATATTACTGTTCAGCAGTTTTTCTATTGCCAACTTATTGCTTGGATTTCTGCATCGTAATTGTAACAATATTTCCCTGTTGCTATTTTATTAATATCCCTACTGTTATTTGTGTACTCTGTGTATGCACCTGCTTCCCCATTCTTAACTGCATTCTGTGCTGATCCATCTGTGTACACACGAATCCATAGTCTGTGCTGATCCATCTGTGTACACACGAATCCATAGTCTGTGCTGATCCATCTGTGTACACACGAATCCATAGGTCTTGTGGGTATTTTTCATCCAAAAAACTGAGAGTTATTGTTTTTCGCTGTAGACTACTCTGTTCCTTTTTGTGAAGTATTCCTTTCACTTCTGTCCATATTTGTTTTGATAATCCTGATTCCTCTGTCCAGGGAGTCTGTTCTGGTATGGGGGTTAACAACTCTTGGCATGCCTGGTGTTTGTCTACAAATACGCTTGGCTTGGTGAATAAAACTGCTTCTCTTAAGCCGTCCCTATGCAAGATTTTGGAATCAGTCCTTCATTGGATGTTTCGGCATGCATGAACATTTTTCTGCCCATGCCCAACCCTTCTTAGTAAAATTTTATGAACATGCCTGGAAGAGAACAGCGCAACAATTCTTTACTACTCTTTCGGGCCCCAGCATTGCACAGATGAATATCATTTAAGTAACCATTTTTTTCTATGACCATGGCACATGTTTGGGTCAGGTTGTCTTTACTTCCCAGAAAAATCTCTGGTGCCCATTTTTACAGGCTGGGTAGAGAATAAAATAATTATAAATGAAATAATTATATTTAGAACAATTATTTGAAAATTAAAGCTATATAAATATAAGATACATAACCATGGGTGGAAAACACTCTGGCAAAAGAAACAAAATCACTAATAAAATAATAACACCATACTGACATAAGAAAGGATGCTTCAAAGATTTTACCTTGGTGGCTGGATGATCTTGAGTAAGATGTGGTCTCTCGACAAGAAGGTCCCTGGTTTTAATCCTGCCACAAGCAATAGGAATTTTCATTTTGAGTCTGTGGTTTTTTACATGTTTCAGCCCTGGCCAACAAGATTATAAAATATTCTCCTGGCACCTCAGAAAAATTAAACAAAATTAAAATTCAATAAAAACAAATTATTAAGATAAATCATTGTGCTTAAATCTAATTATTCTGTTTTGTATTAACAAGCCTTTCATCTAAAAAATATCTGCATATTATGCCAATCCTTTATTGTCTATGTGTTAGGGCCATCAGAAAATGCCCATCTAGCATTATTTCCTGATAACAATTGAAAGAATATAGTGCAGTGCATCAATTCTGTAGTACCAGTGAAAGCATCAGGATTATTTATTTTTAGAAAACTGGTTAAAATATTTATGAAAGATGTCAGGAATTTTACTTTTCTATTTTTAAAATTTGCCCTAGACTGTGACATAAAGCCTACACTTTTCAATCCTCAATGCCAAGGGTTCTTTTATGTTCTAAACTCAAACCTGAGACCTATTTTATTTTCATTTATCTCGGATAGAACTAGACACTCAATCTCACGTACGTTGAGATCAGTGATCATCAAATGTAGTTCAGACTTTCTGGGGAAAAATGTGAGCACATTATTTAATCTATGAAAAATCACCAAAGGATGCTGCAGTTACTTACACTGAGGGATCTATTATTCTGCACAGTTGGAGCTTGTGGGCTTTCATGGTTCAAGTCAGAGGAAGATCAGTAAAGGAGGAAAGCTGTGCTTTCACGGTAACTCCCAGTTGTTTGACCATGGAGATCATGGCAGTAACTAAAACAATGGCCTGGCTAGAAACACAAATTTTTACTCAAGTGTGCTTTCTGAGTGACTTCATGAGTACGCTGAGGAAAATCGAAGGAGGCTGGTCACGAAAGCAGTGGTTGGAGTTATTAAAGACATCAGGACTGATTGGGATCTGTTTAATTTTTGTTCCTGGACAATTCAGTGTGAGGGGAAATGAGCGAGCTGATAGACTGGCTGGAAGAGCTGCTGTGGACGGCAGGCATTTAATGGACTGGGTTGACGTACTGAGAGCCCTCAGGGAGGCAGGACATGCTGATGATTCAGTCAATGATCATGAATCTACAACCATGTTCAGGCTGCACAAACATCAGGTCAAACCTGGAGATACCAGAAAGGAGTCCTGCATGGGGAAACACAGACAAATAGCAAATCAACACACAACTGGAGTCATCAGTCTCCATACACTGAGTGACGTACTTGGGAGAAGATCTTAGCACTTATGGACATATCCAATATGTATTGAGGATGATCCAACAACTAAACTACACTAAATTATATTCCTTTCATAATGCTCAATTTAATTTTGAATTCTTGTTTGGTTTAGCCTACAGTATATGACAGCTATACATGTTCACACATAGGAGAGGATGAGTAATTGGTTTCAGATTGAAACAGGAATGTATACTATCACCTTTGCTATTTGGAATTAACAATGATTACATAATGAATTGAAAAATGAATAAATTGAACATAATGAAAAATACAATCTAGAGTTGCTTGCACAGAACAGAGGCAAATGGCGAGATCTGACAAAAGATCTTTACAAGGATTGATAACTGCCAGAATAAAAATTTAGATAAGAGAAAGAGTATCTGGTCTATGCCCCATGGGCCGGCTACGGCTCGAAAGGTCAATAGATAGATAGATAGACATAGGAATAAATGTTGCATGGGCAATAATAGCAATAAATTTCTCAAAAAGAATTACCTGGAAGATCTTGATTCTGCAGTTAACATAGTTCTCCTAAGTTACCATATTAACAAGATGCAGAATATTACGGATATGCTACCATCCATTGCGGAAAAAATAGGACTTGAAATAAACAGATATTTTAAAAAATAATGAAAAATAAAAATACACCTTAGTGCAATATACATATCTACATCATCTTGTATTGAAAAAATAGACCACTATGTATACCTTGGTGGTAATATAGATTTAAAAAAGTGAAATGAAGAAAGAGATCAGAAACCGGATTGCAAAAGCAGCAACAAATTTTTAAAACCCTGACAAAATATGGAAAATAAAAAATATTAAGCAACAAAACTAAACTTAGAATATTCAACAAATGTATTATCAACCCTTACCTATTCATGTGAAAGCTGGAAAACAACAAAAGAGATTGAGAAAAAACTTAACACTTTTGAAGACAAATGCCTAAGAAAAATACTCTGTGTACAATGGAATGAATTCAAGACTAATATAGAGATAAGAGAAATGGCCAAGCAACCAATGACCTCATCGACAATTAGGAAGAGAAGATGGACATAAGTCGGACATGTATTGAGAAGAGATAACAAAAAATTTTTAAAAAGGCTCTTCTATGGGAAACAGGATATAGAAAAAGAGGAAGATCTAGAAAGA
The DNA here is from genome assembly GCA_032433765.1 of Megaustenia siamemsis. Classification (NCBI taxonomy): domain Eukaryota; kingdom Metazoa; phylum Mollusca; class Gastropoda; order Stylommatophora; family Ariophantidae; genus Megaustenia; species Megaustenia siamemsis. Next base: position 63,371,301 of record JAVIAB010000125.1, on the reverse strand, counting down.
ACACCTATAAGAGAAGCAAAGTTGGCAGTCATAGACTCATTTGATAATTAGAACATCTTGCTCAGAACAAAGATGGATGGTGAAAAACACTATGAGCCCTATGGGGCGCTAGAATGTTATATATCAAGATAAAGTAAAACAATGTAGAATATCTCATAACCTTGACTTAACATTTGATAGAACAGCAATACACTCACAATAAAGTATCTGCAACAATTTTTTTTTTCTCTAGTTTTTATGTATAAATTGCTTTTACAGTCAAAAATTATTTCTTAATCTTGATAGTCTTAAAAAAACTACTTCACAAATCTTTAGTTGTAATAACTGCCCAGAATTAAATTTGGATACAGAAATATTTTTCTTTTACATACACTGAATTTGTTTATGCACACAATTTTTTCTAGCACTACCAATGAACCAATGGATTGTTTTCCTTTCATGGGAGTCTGTGTTAAGGAGAGGAGAGAATTATATACGTTTTTATTAACAAATGCCATTTTTACATGTTTAATTGACAGAAATAGGAACATTTTGAAAAGGGGATTCACTCCAAAGTACCTTGACAGTTAGACTAAATTTCTATACGATCTATCTATCTATTTATTGACCTTTTGAGCCGTAGCCGGCCCATAGGGCGTAGACCAAGATACTCCCTCTCTTATCTGAATTTTTTGTTCTAGCAGTTTTCAATTCTTTTAAATATATTTTATCAAATCTTGCCATTTGTCTGTTCTGTGCAAGCAGCTCAATCTCATTGAGGGAGCTGATTCCTGCTGCTCTTGCCTCTCTGATCAATGTTCTTCTCTGGGTCTTCCTCCTTTCCTCTTACCTGTTGTTTCCCATATGAGGGCTTGCTTTGCTATTCGGTTATTATCTTTTCTCATCATATGTCCAACATATGACCATCGTCTTTTCTTGATTACTGAAGATATTAGTGGTTGATTGGCGATTTCTCTAATTTCCTCGTTTGTTTTGAATTCGTTCCACGCTAAACCAAGTATTTTCCTTAGACATTTATTTTCGAATGCGTTCAACTTTGTTTCTATATCTCTTGTTGTTTTCCAGCTTTCACACGCATACGTAAGGGTTGATAGTACATTTGATTTTAATAGTCTAAGTTTTGTGTTTGCGCTGATGAGTTTTGATTTCCACAACTTTTCAAGGCTTCTGAAAGACATTGCTTTAGCTATTCTGATTCTAATTTCTTTACTTGTATCTCCTTCTCGATCGGTGTGACTTCCAAGATTGATAAAGTGATTGATCTCTTCCACTGGTTTGTTTTCCATGTATATTTTGTCGTCTGTTGGAATTAAGCTTTTCATGACTTAAGTCTTTTCATGATTGACCTCAAGCCCAATTTTGCTGGCTATTGATGATAGTTCATTTGTGTTTTCCTGCATCGTTTTTATCTGACTGCTGATGAAAACTATGTCATCAGCAAAGTCGAGGTCCTCCAAATGGTCTCCTTGTATCCATTTGATGCCTGTATTACCAGTGCAGCATTTCTTCATTATGAAGTTCATAACAAACTCCAAATAACAAGAGCGATAAAATACATCCTTGTTTAACCCCAGTTTCTGTTGGGAAACATTCGCTCAGTCCTTACTCTGTTCGAACTGCACATGTGTAACCATCATATATGTCTTTAATAATATTTATGATTTTTGATGGTAAGCCATATTGCTTCAGAATTTTTCACAAAGAATCTCTATGAATACTGTCAAATGCTTTTTTGAAGTCGATGAAGTTAAGTACAAAAGGTATTTGCTTTTCAATGTGTTCCTCCAATATAAGTCTTAGAGTAAAAATGTGGTCATGGCAGCTTCTCCCTTTTCTTACCCAGCCTGTTCTTCACGCATTACTGTTTCTATTGAATTCTTTCTTCTATTTAGAATGATTTTGCAGAATAACTTTATACGTTGCATAAGTGAAATGTAGTTATCTTTCCTGGAAACAATGTGAGTGTGTATTAATTCATGTTGTTTATCTGAAATGCCAGTATCATTACTTTATATTTAAAGAGAAAATATAACTCTTGACATGGCATGAGTTATGCTTAGCAAACAATTATTTCAACAGTTAAGTTTGTTGTTAGAAAATTGGGACTCAAGAAAGTATTTGTTTTTTCAGTTTACTTTGTCAGTACCAGTGACTGCAATGGACAAATACGGGAATTGTTTGCTTCATCAGCAACAATCAGAGGTAGTGATGGGTCAACAAATAAGTTGGGGCCATCAACATGCACTATTAGATTGCGGTCCACGGGACAGTTTGATAATACTGTTCTTGACATAGAAGTAAAATCTATGAACATCCAAGACTGCACTACCCAGGTCTCAATATATGATGGAGATGGAGCTCAACAGCTGATGGTATGAATGCATTCAATATGTTTTTCAACAATTAATGTCTTTTAGTCATAAAATAATAAGTAAAATTCAATTTGAAGACATGCTGTATTACAGCACTAGCTGAACTGTAGATAATCTGTGTTTGCTATCAAAAGTGGAATATTCTGCAAAACACCGTAGCAGACATAAGAAAACTTTAACTAAATGACTCACACATTCTTGGTTGTTCATATTATTTTTTGTTGTCTCTTCTCAACATATCTCTTAACTCTAACCAATTCAAACTATTTTAACATCACTTTTATTTAATTGGGTGAGGCGTGGTTTATTACAAGTGAATGGAATTATAGAAAAAAAAACTTTTTGACTAAAACAGTTGACGATAGAATGTTATTTTTATAAAAATCATTTTGCATTCATTATTAATATGTTATCAGTTGTATCTGTATTGTATATGTAAGGATTCTATAGACACAGTATTGTATGAAGAACAAGCTGGGTTTCAAAAAGGAAGAAGCTGCTTGGACCACATTTTTTACTCTAAGATTTATATTGGAGGAACATATTGAAAAGCAAAAACCTTTTGTACTTAATTTCATTGACTTCAAAAAAAGCATTCAACAGCATTCATAGAGATTCTTTGTGGACAATTCTAAAGCAATATGGCTTACCATAAAAAATCATAAATATTATCAAAGACATGTATGACGGCTAACATGTGAATTTAGTAAGACAGGAAGAACTGAGCGAATGTTTCCCCAATAGAAACTGGGATTAAACATGGATGTATTTTAGTGCTCTTGCTATTTGGAGTTGCCATGGACTTTATAATGAAGAAATGCTGCACTGGTAACAAAGGCATCGAATGAATACATGGAGGCCAATTGGAGGACCTCGACTTTGCTGATGACTTAGCCCTTATCAGTAGCCAGATAAAAACGATGCAGGAAAACACAAATGACCTATCATCAATAGCCAGCAAAATAGGGCTTGAGGTCAATCATGAAAATACTAAAGTCATGAAAAGTTTAATTCCAACAGATGAAAGAATATACATGGAAAACTAAACAGTGGAAGAGATTTATCACTTTGTCTCTCTCAGAAGTCACATTGATCGGGAAGGGGATACAAGTAAAGAAATTAGAATCAGAATAACTAAAGCAACAATGTCCTTCAAAAGTCTTGAGAAGATGTGGAAATCAAAACTCATCAGCACAAAAACAAAACTTAGACTTTTCAAATCAAACGTACTATCAACCCTTACATATGCATGTGAGAGCTGGAAAACAACAAGAGACATAGAAATAAAGTTGAACGCATTCGAAAATAAATGTCTAAGGAAAATACTTGGTATAGCGTGGAACAAATTTTTAAAAAATGTGGAAACCAGAGAAATCACCAATCAACCACTAATATTGCCAGTAATCAAGTAAAGACGTTGGATAAATGTTAGACATGTGATGAGAAGAGATAATAACCGAATAGCAAAGCAAGCCCTCATGTGGGAATACAACAGGTAGGAGGAAAAGAGGCCAACCCAGAAAAACACTAAGAAGAACATTGATTAGAGAGGCAAAAGCAGCAGGAATTGGCTCTCACAATGAGATTAAGATGCTTGCACAGAACAAAGACAAATGGTGAGATTTGATAAAAGATCTTTGCTAGGATTGAGACTGCTAGAAAGAAAATTTAGAATAAGAGAAAGAGTATCTCAATCTGGGTTTATGCCCTTAGGACTGGCCATGGCTTGAAAGGTCAATAGACAGACATATATTAATTTGTCTTTCATACATCTGCACACTGTACATTTTTATTATTTACATCTTTTTTTCCAAGTTGACAATACTATTTGCTTCCTGGCATTCACCTGATGACTAATGGACTAGATCTCTTTGTCATCTGCCCTTAAAAGGATGTTAAGCTTGCATGTATGTGTAGTGTTGTGGTTTGCACTAAACCCTATAGGCTAGCCACGGCTCAGTAGGAAGCCATATCAGTTGTAACTGTCATGATAATACATCATCATCGAGTGCCATCTCTGCAATGAAGGTTGGCTACCATATAGCGCCATTACCACTGTCTTGCTTTGATGGTGCAGGTTGTCATAGGCTGACTTGTCCATTTTTTTATATTACTCATCCATGTTAGTCTTGGTATGCCTCTGCCTTTTTTAACTTGTATTTTCCCATCCAAGATTATTTTTTGTAGGCTGTTGTGTCTTTTAACATGCCCCAAAAATTGCATTTGTCTTGTTTGAATTGTATCTAGTAGTTCTCTTTTCATTTTTAGTTGTTTTAAGACTTCACCATTTGTTTTCTTTTCTTTCCATCCAATTCTACCTAGTCTTCTATACATCCGCATTTCAAAGGCTTCAATTTTCTGTTCTGTTTTCTTGTCTAATGTCCATGTTTCTGCACCATACAGTAATATTGAGAAGATGTAACATTTTGCTATTCTTAGTTTTAGCCCTGGTGTTATTTGTTTTAATGTTAGTATGTTCTTCATGACATTAAAATTACTTTTTGCCATTCCTATTCTTTTGTTTATTTCCAGTTGTACATTTTCCATCACTGGTTATAGTATGTCCCAGGTAGTTGTAGCTCTGAACTGTCTCCAGATGTATTCCTTCAATTTTGATATTTATTTGTAGGTCTTGAGAATTTTCATTATTTATGATCATAGTTATATATTTTTTTTTATTTATTTGGTTATGGAAGGCCCTGGTATCACTGCAAATGAATTAAAATCCATAATTGCTCAACCGCCCGTGCCAGTGTAATCATCCAAATTAATATCTCATCTCCTGAACAAAGAAAGGTAACTAGTCCCCATCATAGCAGTCTCAGCACATGCCAAAAGACATAAGGCGAAACCACACAGAAAAGTGAACACAGCCAACTGTTCCCTGTCATATATCACTCATCGTAAACAATTGGAATATCGAAACATGATCAAAACGAATGAGACACACAGCTCACGGTGTGCACAGAGCACTTAACTCATTAGCTCCTGCAACAAGCCGGACTTGGAATATGAGGAAACTGCAACAAGGAACACTTTTCATGCATAGCCTTCAATTGTTCCCGCCGCCTATCCACCATATACCATGGAAGTTCACGTCCTCTTGAAAATGATGATCGTCGTATTTTTAAAAAATGTATAGTGCTTGATGATGTTAGGCCATCGTTGTTGACTCCAATTCTGAACATATAGACACACAGTTCATCGTCAGATTGTCCCCGTCACACATCAAACAACAGACCGTAAGATTAGCACTCGGCCGGTCTAGGGATGTACGATGAGCCATTAGTTTTTTTTATATTCATATCTAGTCCATATTTTTTGTTTGTCATGTTTATTACATGAAGTAATTGTTGTAGATCTTTAGGATTTTCTGCTAGTAGTACAGTATCATCAGCATATCTTAGGTTATTGATTATCTTTCCATTAATGTTTAAGCCTGGCATCTCTGTGATGTTTTTAAAGATTTGCTTAGTGTATAGATTGAACAAGCTTGGTGATAAGATGTATCCTTGTCTTACTCCTCTTTCTATATCAATGGGTGTAGAGGTCTCTTTGTTATATTTTATTATTGCTGTTTGCTCCCAATACAAATTACATATTAATCGTATATCTGTATTGTCCAGATTTATATCTTTTAGGCAGTCTATAAGTTGATTAGGGTGTATTCTATCAAAAGCCCTGGTGTAGTCTATGAAGCAGGCATATGTTGGTTTGTTTACTTCTATGTATTTTTTAGTCAATGTCCTAATGCTAAATATGGCTTCTTTTGTCCCACTGTTTTTCCTAAATCCAAATTGCTGCTCATCTAATTCAGTATTGATTTTATTCTGAATCCTTTCCTGTATAACTTTTAGTAAAATATTTGTTACCTTGCTCATTAGGCTTATTGTTCTAAAATCACTGTATTCAACTGCACCATTCTTTTTAGGTAATGCAATGAAAGTTGATGTTTTTAGTTCAATTGGTTTTTTTGTCCCTTTCATCATGAAAGAATTCTGTTATATATTCCTACCATCTACCGATTATATCTTTGTGTGTTCCCTAATCTCATTTAAATGCACTCCTGGGCCTCCTGGAATTCTGATGCAGAATGGTTGTGTGATGACTATTAATCTCAAGATACATTTTTGTTGACATTAGCAAGATAGTAAAATTATTTCCAAGACATTTGGAAAATATACAAAATATTCTCTGAATTGCTGGCCTACAGTGGCTTCATGACTGTTCCCAAGTCAATTTTTAAATGTCTTTTACATTAATCATTTTCTATGGTCAAAAAAATATGTTGTGTGATCCATCATTTGGCAATATTGGGCCACGATTGTGCTAGAAGAATAAAACTGACATATTTGTTGCTTGTGTAATGGTATAGATGCTTTTTCCTGCTTTTGGGTAAATAGATAATTTCATCTAGTTCTTTGGCTAAATAACAGTCATTTCTTGATATTGGCATGAACCAGCTGTGACGATCTCATCCATGACTGATCTGATCTTAAACCATGTAGCATTATAACCCAATAAATGTTCTACTATAAAATAAATATCTGTGCATTAAAACTTTACCAGTAGAGCACCTGTACAAATTTGCTCTTCTAATGTGTTTCCACCACAGTGGTAGAGGAGCCTGTATGTCTATATCCCCAAGAGCTGTTCTAGTGATAGCAATGCTACCAAGGGATCACCCAAGCTGGACAGGTGAAAGAGCTGGAACTAGGAAATGTGAAACACAAACATGTTGAAATCCTATGAACTCGGCTACATGCCTAGAATAACTGTACAATGTAACTCTCATTGAACGGGATCAATGTAATACATGTTTATTGGTGCTCTCGATGCATTGACTGATAGCTCTTTAACTTGACTCGATCTTTACTGACGATGAAACACATGATTGAGACACGTAACTTAAACAAGAATATATTGAAACAAACATATTGAAGCAAGGACCAATGTCGCCCTTTTACTTCTTGCTCTGTCTATTAATATTGAAGATGATGTTGACAATCAATCATTTGCTCATGATGCTTCGTTCATCTTGATTTATCTTGATTGATCCACTCGATTGGCATGATCTTGAGTATCTGACACTGGTGAACTGATCTTAGAGCTATTCATGAACTTAACTCTAGCATTCTGAGCATGTGGAAGGCCCGCTTTTGTTGCCGTCGTAATTAGTGGTACTTCGAGTTGTGTTTTCGGTTCTTACTTAGATTGGACCAGACCAGCCCACTGAATACAGTTTATGAACACATCCACAGACAAATCAGGTAGTACACAAGTCTTATTATAAAACAGGGCCTTCAACATGTTTATTTACATCACTCCACTAAATGTACAAATCTCAATAACAAGACTGGGTGGCGTGGATGACAGCTCCAGCATGTCAAAGTAGTACTGAGAAGGTTCTGACTCCTTCTTAACTATTTACAATTGAACTCCTAACTGTCTCTTCATGTGCTGCACAAATACTTCTATTCTCATCATAATAATATAATAGCACAGCACTTACTCAACAATCGGCTCACAGTCACTCTGCCTCCTAAAATAAAGCACATCCTCATTACTACACTGTACTATCTGTGAATAAGTTCTTCCAATCGAATCATCCACTATTTATTTGCTTCTAACACCTCTAAGTACACTTAGGCATTCACCCTGTTACTAACTAAATGTTCCATGTCCTACTGGCGTGGGCAGTCTTGTGACCTAAAACACCAGCAGTACAAAGAAAAAAATTGATGTTGCCTGTATACAAGAAACGCATCTAAATAAGGGGTAATGTTGCAGTTAATGCTGTGAAAGGTGTTAAATGCTGTGAACACAAAACAATGCAGCTCAGTCAGCATGATCAAGAGCATGGCCAGTGTGAACCTCCAGTAATCGTTATTATTCTCACCCATGCAGGCTGTGGTGTTCTCAGTGCTGGATTATGGTTTGGGTATGCTCACTCTCTTGTCAACTCAGATTGCAAGGTTGGAGAAGATTTAGAAAGAGGACCTACGGGCAGTTCTTGGATGCATTAGAGTTACACCTATTCATTCAACGAGGAACTTGTTTGATTTACTTAGCATTAGAGTGTGACATAGATCTGCTTAGGTCTGGGCTTATTTGAATGTGGTAAGGAACATTAAATATCCTTCGCATTCAGAATCAGGTGCGACCAAGGGCAGACCTCTCAGACTGAGAAAAATCCTGTATGGCTGAGTTGAAGGAGTCCATAATGACATTAGGACTGGCAAGGATTGGATAGAAGTAATAGTGGAGAAAGAGAAGCTAACCAAAATAATCGTTCAGCTCGACAGAGAGTGTCGAATTTTGACTTATAGAGCTACCAAGGTAATCCATAAGGGAATCCATAGAAAAAAGTGTCCTCACATCAAGATTCGATCATCTACAGGAATGGTTCTGTATCCCGTGGACAGTGCAGCGGTTGGGGTTTTGTGGCATACCAACATGGCAGAGAAGTGGCTAGGAAATCTGACAAATGTAGCATTACAGTGTCCAGCATGAGAATGGAGATAGAGGCAGCAACAGCGGTGATAACATGGTTGGTTACACAGAATGTGGATTACGCAGTCTTGGTAACTAACTCGCAAATTATGCTACAGAAGATTGACAGACAATGTCTGCGGCAGGAGTGGATGCAGCTCTTGGATGATTCCAAAGTGAATGCATTAACATGAGTGTACTGTTCGGGGCACTCTGGTGTCATGGCAATAAAATAGCAAATATGTTCTCTGGCACTGACCGTGACCTTACTCTCGACGAAGAGGACATCGCCAAGGTTGTTCTTCAATCCTTGAGAAAAGAGTAGGAGAATGGGTGGGACAATGATGTATATTTTGAGATACTGAGAAGTCTAAAGGTAGAGAAGGGGTCTGATTGATCTGGGGCACTTAGTGGGAAATGTCAGATGGATGCAAGACGAGCCAAGGATATTATAATCTTGATGGGAGACCTAAATGCTAAAATAGGATCAGACAACAGAGGCTTCGAAGAGATTATGGGAAAACATGGACTTGGAGATATAAATGAGAATGGAGAGATATTTGTGAATTTCTGCGCCCTTAATCAAGCGAGCCTAGGAGGAACAATATTCCAACATAAAAGAATACACAAAGCTACATGGGTGTCACCAGATCATAGAACGGAAAATCAAATTGATCACATATGTATTAATAATAAGTTTAGGTCATCCTTACAGGATGTAAAAGTATATAGAGGGCAGATGTAGCTTCTAATCATCATCTTCTGATAGTCAAACTTAAAGTTAAACTAAAAAGGTATACTATAACAAATAAGGGTAGAAAGTATTTCAATGTAGGGTTTCTTAAAGAACAAGGAATTAAAGATAAATTCACAGTCACAATTATCAAATACCAAGTCCTCCAACAACTAGAAAATACAATAAATATAGAAGGTCATTGGAAACAGGTAAAAGATATGGAAAGAGACATGCGAAGAAACACTGGTGAAAAGAGAACGCCAGAATAAGGCATGGATGACAGCAGATACCCTGGATAAAATTAAAGAAAGAAAGAACAAGAAAGCAGACATAAATAAAAGCAAAACAAGAAGTAATAAAGCCAAGACACAGGAAGCTTACACAGAGGTGAACAAAGAAGTGAGAAGATGCATTAAAAGGGATAAGAGGAAATATATAGATGAACTAGCTAAAGAGACAGAAGAAGCAGTAAATAAAGGGAATATGAAAGAACTGTACAACAGCACAAAGAAATTAATTGGAAAATACAAACAGATCAATGTCTTTATTAAAGATAAGAAAGGAACTCTGCTTAGTAATATAAGGGAACAAATGGAGAGATGGAAAAAGCACTTTGAAGAACTTTTGAACAGACCCGGCTCAAATAATCCTCCAGATATACTACCAGCAGAAGAAAAGTTACACATTAACTGTGGAAAACCAAGCAAAGAAGAAATAATGAAAGCCATCAAACTATTAAAAAATGATAAAGCCACAGGACCAGATGAAATTCCTTCAGAAACCATCAAAGCAGATATTAACACCTCTACCAAGATGCTACATAATCTAAAAAAATAAAAGGGAAGTACCCCCGTCACACCAAGTGGCGTATAGGGAAATATGGTGTTAGTGACCCTATATTTTACAGACCTTCAGCACATGATTTTTGGGGTAATGTGGTTGGTATTATGCCCGTGCTGCTTTACTTTCCCAGAAAAAAATCCGGTACTCATTTAAGGCTGGGTGAACCTGGAAGCAGTCGGTTGGGATCGAACCCTACCCCTTGTCCTTTGTAGTCCAGTTCACTAACCACTGAGCTATCGCGGCTCCCACTACATAATCTATTAGATAAAATTTGGGAGAGGGAAGAAATACCTAAAGATTGGAAAGAAGGTTATATGATCAAACTACCAAAGAAAGAAAGTTTACAGGCGTGCACAAATTATAGGGGAATTGTGCTACTATCAGTGCCAGGAGAAATATTAAGCAGAATCAGTCTGGAGAGACTAAAAGAGGCCATAGAGAAACATTTGAGAGATGAACAAGCATGTTTTAAGAACAGATCATGTGCTGATCAAATAACTACTCTACGTATAATAGTTGAACAAAGTTTAGAACTAAAATCCCCACTTTATATTGGATTCATAGATTATCAAAAGGCATTTGATAGTTTAGACAGAAGAATGCTTTGGAAGTTGCTGAGTCATTACGGAATCCCCATAAAGTTTATTAACCTGATAAAAACAATGTCTGAAGGAACGAAATGTAGTGTGGTGCATGAAGGACAGCTTACAGAAGCATTTGAAATAAGAACAGGAGTAAGGCAGGGATGCCTTCTGTCTCCATCTCTCTTTCTACTGGCCATAGATTAGATTATGAAAATAACTCAAAACAACAGAAATGGGATCCAGTGGTCACTGACCAAACAACTTGATGATTTAGACTTTGCTGATGACATAGCTCTTCTATCACACAGCCATCAACAGATGCATGATAAAATTGAGCATACTTGATGAGAGATCACAACAGTTAGGACTGAAGATTAATAGAGATAACACCAATATTATGAGAATTAATACAGTTGGCAATAACCAAATAAAACTAGGAGAAATACCTCTACTAGACGTACAATCATACATATATCTGGGCAGTAATATAGATATAGAGGGAGGAACAGAAAATGATACCAAAATAAGGATATCAAAAGCAAGAGGAGCTTTCATTGCACTGGGAAACATGGAAATCCAAAGAAATTAGGTTAAATACAAAAATTAAAATTTTCAACTCAAATGTTAAGTCGGTCCTATTATATGGCTGTGAAACATGGAGAACAACAAAATTGACAATCACGAAGATACAGACTTTCATTAATGGATGCTTACATAGAATAAAAGGATGGAAATGGCAGGACAAAATCACTAACATAGAATTATGGAAATGTACCAGTCAAATACCAGTGGATAAAGAGATACAGCGAAGATGATGGCGCTGGATAGGACACACACAATGGAAGCCAACTGAGAGTATTACGCAACAGGCCCTTTTTTGGAATCCCCAGGGGAAAAGACAAAGAGGAAGACCAAGGAATTCTTGGAGAAGACAGATAGAAGCAGAGATGAAGATGATGGGGAAGATATGGAATGATCTTAAATGAATGGCAAAAAATAGAAAGAACTGGAAAGTGTTTGTTGAAGACCTATGCTCCACTGGGAGCTAAAAAGGTAGAAGAAGTAAGTAGAAGAGACTATATTCGGTGCAGTCTTGAAGTACGTGTTCAGCAGTCTGGGGCACCTGTCCACATGGACAAGTAGTTGAGGTAAAAAAAAAAAAAGTAAAGTACCCCCGTCACGCCAAGTGGCGTATAGGGAATATGGTTCAGTGACCATAATTTTTACAGACCTTCGGCACATGATTTTTGGGGTAATGTGGTCGGTATTACGCTCGTGCTGCTTTACTTTCCCAGAAAAAAATCCGCTACCTATTAAAGGCTGGGTGAACCCAGAAGCCGTCGGTTGGGATTGAACCCTACCCCTTATCCTTTGTAGCCCAGTTCACTAACCACTGAGCTAATGCAGTTCCCTAAGTAGTTGAGGTGCCGATCTTGAATTTTGTATACATGTGACTATGGAGTCGATTGTGTCCTGTTCTGGGGCATATAATGATAACTTATTCATATCTATTCATATTATGAAAGGCATCCTGATTTGGTGCTTGTGGTCCTCTGATTGATTTGATTATATGTTTCTTATGATGGTATGTATCCGGTGTATCTAGTTGTGTGCCTTTTGAACCTTCCTTTGCCAACTGATCTGCTTTCTCATTTCCTGGTATTCCACAGTGAGATGGGATCCACTGCAGGGCAACCCTGTGGTGCTTGCAGAGTTCAGTCAATAAGGTCTGCTGATGTGGTAATTTTCTGGATTGTAGTGCCTGGAGTACTGATCTTGCATCTGTCAAAAGCACTACAGGCTGTGGGCTAAGATTACTGTTCAGCAGTTTTTCTATTGCCAACTTTATTGCTTGTATTTCTGCATCATAATTGTAACAATATTTCCCTGTTGCTATTTTATTCATATCCCTAGTGTTATTTGGGTACTCAATATATGCACCTGCTCCCCCATTCTTTACTGCATTCTGTGCTGATCCATCTGTGTACACACGAATCCATCATAGGTCTTGTGGGTATTCTTCATCCAGGAAACTGAGAGTTATTGTTTTTCGCTGTAGACTCCTCTTTGTCAACTATTCCTTTCACTTCTGTCCATATTTGTATGATAATCCTGATTCCTCTGTCCAGGGAGTCTGTTCTGGTATGGACAGTAAGGTTTTAACAACTGTTGGCATGTCTGGTGTTTGTCTAATAATACGCTTGGCTTGGTGGATAAAACTGCTTCTCTTAAGTCGTCTCAATGTAAGATTTTGGAATCTGCCCTTTTTTGGATATCTCGGCATGCAAGCAGATTTTCTGCCTGTATCAGCACCTTTATTTCTCTCCATTTCCTCAGTGCTGGTATCCTCCACAATTTCCCCATCTCCAATATTGGTGTTGATTTCATTGCTCCTGTGATGACCCTAAGTGCCTGGTTTTGTACTTTGTCCAGTTCTTGCAGTGTGGTGTTTGATGCTGAGCACCATGCAGATGGTGAGGCCGCAATAGCTCAGTGGTTAGTGAACTGGACTATAAAGGACAAGGGGTAGGGTTCGATCCCAACCGACGGTTTCCGGGTTCACCCAGCCTTAAATGGGTACCGGATTTTTTTCTGGGAAAGTGAAGCGGCATGGGCGTAATACAGACCACATTACCCCAAAAATCATGTGCCGAAGGTCTGTAAAATTTATGGTCACTATCACCATATTCCCTATACGCCACTAGGCGTGATGGGGGTACTTTAATTTTTTTTTTTTTTTACCATGCAGATGATCCATATTCTAAATGTGGGCGCACACTCTGTTGGTAAACTTTACTGAGTATTTTCCCACTCACACCCCATGTGGTTCCACACATCTTTCTTAGAATAGCCAATTTCCTCCTTGCTTTTTGGGTTACCTTATTTATCTGCTGTTTCCAAGATAGTTTGTTATCAAATGTAACTCCGAGATACGTAGCTTGTATGTCTTCTTTCACATGCTCATTGTTTATGTAGATGGCTCCTGCTTTTTCTTTTGGGGAGAGAGTGAAAAGTGTAGTACTGCATTTGTCTGTATTGATGCTGATACACCATCTATTTGTCCATGAATTCAGTGCATTCATAGCTCTTTGTAGCAATTTGGAGGCCACTCTTGCATACTCCTCTGTGCACCACATTACCAAGTCATCTGCATACATTGTCACTTTGATGCCATGTGGTAGTTCAGTACCTAGGTCATTGATGTAGATCAGAAAAAATGTTGGCGATAGTACCCCTCCCTGTGGAACGCCCTGGCGCAGTAAGACCTTACTCTTAAGACCATCCAGTTGCACTCTGGCTCTCCTGTTATGCAGGTATGCTTTGACCCATTTGTACATCATACCATTTACTCCATAATTTCTCAGTTTCTTCAAAAGCCCTTCCTTCCATACCTTATCAAATGCTTTCTTTAGGTCTATCCATGCTGTTAGTACCAGTTTCTTTTCTTGAAACGCATCCTCAATTTCCTGGGAAAGATAGGTTGCCTGATCTTCGGTAGAGTAACACTGTCTAAAGCCTGCTTGTTGTGGGACAAGATTTTCACTTTCCAGGTACCACTGCAGTCTGAGATTGATTATACATTCCATTGTTTTACACAAACAGCTTGTAAGGCTGATTGGTCTATAGCTGCATGTCATTGAACCATCTTTTCCTGGCTTGAGTGCCTGGAAATCTTGAGCAATCATAATTGCTTCTCTTCATGCCTGTGGCACTCTACCTGTGATCCAGCAAATGGTGTAGATCTGCAGTAGTTTTGCTTTAGCTGCAGTTCCCAAGTTCTTAATCATTTCAATAGAACACCTAAATAAAAACAATAGTTTTCACAATCAGAGGATACCAGACATTCCAGCTCAACTGAGAGGGTCACAAAGTTCAGTACTAATGCTAAAGGGCAACAATATACCAAGCAATGAAGTATCAGTAAACACAGAAAATATTTTAGGAATCATAGGAGTTGAAATATTAATAAAGGACACCAATATTTGCAACTTATAACTTATTTGCAGCAATAATTTTCAACTTATTAATGGCCACCAAACAAGGATCTGTCTCTATCAAAAAAGAAAACAAATTTTCAATTGCTTAGTCAATGGTGATTTCAACAGTCGGTCTGAAAGATGGGATTATCCAGGTACAGACAGCAGGGAAGATGTGTAAAAGACTGGGAGATAGATGGAAATCTCCACTTGATAAACAGGTCAAATGACAAATTGAGTTTCTGCTCCAGAAGGTAGTATACTTCCTCCACCCCAGATCATGCCTTTGCAAATGGGGATCTACAACACAAAATTAGTAGAAACGTACTTGACAAAATAACTGGTAGTGACTAAAGACCTATGCAGCTGGAGATAGGCATGGAACATGTCCCCAAGGAAATAATGCCACTGTCACATTAGAATTACAAAAAACTGGTTGGGACAAATATGCAGTGCTATAGGCCAGTACTGCAAAGCCATCAATGTGAGCAGCAATAAGATTACGCTCAAGAATGCAATATTGCTAGTAGCAATTGTGTTGATTCCTAGGGGTGCAAGGAAAAATTACAAACCATACTGGGCGGAAGAACTACAAGAACTTGAGAACAAAATGTGTGAAGTCAGAGATTTAGCACTGTAGCAAACATTTTACATAAGCAACGGTTGCAAAATACAAATATACAATGAATCAGAACACAAGGGAATGCTGGAAGGAAAAGACCAAAAAATCTAAACCTAGGCAGAAAGGGAAGAAAATTATGGAAGCTGGTCAGAACCTTAAATATTGAAGGTGATGGCAACAAATAATTCACAATGAAACAGGGAAATGAGAGCAAACATACTGTTAGATCACTTTGTCTACTTAAGTCACATTGATATACCAGCAGATAGGGAAAATGCCATAGGTGGATACAATCTGTGAATTTATGACAACACTAACTCTGTAGAAGAGGAACACATGATGGCAAATTAATGACAATTTAACAATGGGAGAGGCCATGAAACTTGGTTGGACTTTAAAAGAAAAGGAAATCACCTGGAAAAAAATGGAGTTACAAATGAAATGCTAATAGGGCTGGGCACAAAAGCAAAAGAGAATCTACTGCCTGTCTTGAACTACAGCTGGAAAAGAGGAATTGTGCCACAAGCATGGAAAGAGAAAATATTGAACCAAAGAAGGGAAAAGGCCCATTAGACCCAAATGCTTAATGTTATAATTTGTCTTGTCTTTCTGTCAGTCTGCTCAGCTGTTTAGGAAAACTAATGAACCGTATGATTAATACCAGCTTTACTGCAGCACTTATTTGCCTCTTCTCATGATTAATGCCAGACTGCTGTGATATCTGGAAGAAAAACAACCCCTAATACCACAGCAAGCTGAATTCCGACAACATAGATCTACTGAAGACCAGATCACCCACATAGTCTTGTATCCGTGCGACATTGTTTGTTTATTTACTTGTTTGACGCGCAGGGCAGCTTGCAGAGTGCAGGGAAGACGTCATATGTTTTAGTATGACTGTCAGCTGATGATGATGCGTGTTCTACTCGCACACTGTGTCGATATATCGATTGTTACTTTGTTTACTTACTGGTGGCCTTCACCCGCCCGGTCAGTCTATGGCTTGATTGACCTCAGCTGGAATGTGCTGCTCATGTTTACAATCAGGCCAACACGTTCCAGGCTAACTGGAAGCTCGTCTCAGTCTTGACCTTGTTCTGTCCCATAGTACTTCTGGTTTGTTATGATGACCGTTTCACATTGTGTTTCTGCAACAACTTTACTGCTGTAATGATTCTTCCCTGAGGGCTGATGCTAGGCTAGATAAATGTAACTGTGTAACACATAATAACACCTGGATATAAGTATTTGTTCCGACTTTCATTCCTGTCACATCGGACTCTCGTTCCACAATGGATATGGCAGGTCACACACTTACAGTGCACTCTTACAATTTCTTCAATCTATCACCCTAACACTTATCTCTGGGCTCTAACGCTTTCATACTCGCATCTAAACTATATGTGGACCATTCCCATCGAATGGCGCCCCCCCCCCCCCCCCCCCCCCCCAGCCTATCTATCTCCTACCGCTACCGGCCCGGCTGTCTCTTGGCAACCGTTGCTAACTGTCTCTTAATAGTGCTACTTACTAATCTGTCCGCCTAAATGTTCTTCACTAATCTCTGCATCTCCTAACTATTGCGTGTTCGTGCTGGTTGTAATTCTATTACACTTCCTTGGTGTTATTACTCTAGATCGTCACTCCCTGCCAACTCAGTCTCTCCAAGTGTTCAGTATCCAAGTCTCAAGTGCCCCTTCCAAGTGCTCCACTATTATTCCAACTCACGTACTAATTTACATTGCGTCTAATTCTATTAGGCTAAGGTTAGCCTCCCTATGGGCCAACCACATGATCGCCCTGCTCCTAACGAGCACATGTGCTCCAGCCGACTACATTTCTCCAAGTGTCTGGTCTCGAGTACCTTCTCCCAAGTCTTTTCAATCTTTTGTGTTTACCTCATAAATTTGGATCTTGTCAGCCAATCAAAATTGACTTCCCACGACTTTCCACCCACTCACTTCTGGAGATGGCCTTCCATGTTTTGCACGTGAATTTCGACCTATGGCTTCATTTTTCTCCTGACTTTGTCTTAATGTCTTTTTTCCATGACCTTGTTCTCTCGTCGCGTCTATCTGCCCACTCACTTCTGGACATGGCCCTTCATGTTTTCCACGTGCATTTTGACCCATCCTCATTATTTTTATTGTGATTTCGTTTTTATGTCTTTTTTCCTTTTTCCTCCTTGACCTTGTTCTCTCGTCTTTGTTTCCTGATCTACTCTCTCCCCTCCTCCCTCTTCTATATAGCCTCCACTATTCTTTAGTCATTTATCTTTCCTAATGACTAACCCTGTTCCATCAACTTCTATTATCCATCTCTCTTCTCTACTCTTCACCTTATGCTCGTCACGTCAGTAATTGTCATCAGCATTGTCCACAGGTTCTCATATTAGTCCTTATAAAATCTGCAGACCTAGACCTCAGTCTACTGTCTTTTTCCGATTTTCTGTCTACTGTTACTAAACTGTCTAGTCTAGCATATCCTTCTCTCTCTCTGTACCTCCACCTCTCTCTCTCTACCACAAGAATTCTATTTCTTCTTTTCTCTCCTCCTACTATGGCCCTCTATTTACATACATTGAATTCCGCAATGTTTTTGTATCGGCTTGTATAATACTTTTTTTTTCGTGTAGTTTGTCCTACCTGGACTGGCTCGCTGGCCCTACACTTCCACTTCTCTTCTCTTAACTCCTGGCGTCTCTTCCTCTAATTCTACTACCATTGTCCTCAGCAATGTCTCTTATTTATTTCTCCCATTGCCTTCCGCAATGTCTCCTCCTTCTCCTTATTGCATTCCGCAATTTACGTTATTGCCACTTGCAATAACGCCTGTGTAGTGCGTTCCTGGATTGATAATCCCGCCTCTACACTTTCTGTGTCTTCTTCTCTAAGACACTTTGACGCCTCTTCTCCTCTACTATTTACACTTAATTATATATAACAATTTTGGCCATTTCTACTCTTCTTTCTTGTGTCTCTGGTAGCCTATCCATTTCAGATTTACTTGTAGCTACCTTTTTCTTCCTCCACCCATCCGGGTGTTCCTCTCTTCTGGTACCGACTATACTCTTTAATTCTCTCTTCCTCTTACTATTTTCTTAGGTCAACTGTCCATTTCGGATTACTCAGTTACCTCTTATTTAACTTGTCTGGGTTTCTCTCCTCTCTCTTCTTCCTCTCCTCTTTTACTACTTCGTTTTTACCCATTTCGGGTTATTTCCTCTCTTCTTTATCTCCAATTATTATTTCATTTTACCCATTTCGGGTTTCTCTTCTCTCTCCTTTCTCTCCTCTCTTCTATTACTTTGTTTTACCCATTTCAGGTTTTTCTCCTCTTATTTACTTCGTTTTATCCATTTTGGGTTTCTCTCCTCTCTTCTTCCTCTACTCTTATTACTTTGTTGGTACCCATTTTGGGTTTTCTCCTCTCTTCTTTACTTTGTTTGACCCATTTTGGGTTCTCTCATCTCTTCTATTACTTTGTTTGACCCATTTCGGGTTTTTCTCCTCTTATTACTTTGTTTGACTCATTTCGAGTTCTCTTCTCTCTTCTTTGTCTCCTCTTATTACTTTGTTTTACCCATTTCGGGTTTCTCTTGTCTCTCTTCCTTGTCTCCTCTTATTACTTCGTTTTTACCCATTTCGGGTTGTCTCCTCTCACTACTTTGTTTGAGCCGTTTCGGGTTTTTTTTTCTCTTCTATTGTCTTCTCTCGTTACTTTGGGTTTTCTGCTCCTTGTGTTTAAAATCAGCTGTCTGTTTGAACATTCTCGGCGTTTTCCTGTCTTGGGTATGTCCTCTCTTTTCTTCGGTAGGTTCTTGTATAACACTGTCCAGCTATTTGTCCTACTCTATTACAATTATGGCTTCTTCTATTGTCTTGTACCCAATTTACTTTATGAGTGTTATTAGCTCTCCAGTATCTCTGTCTTGTATGATCAATCTCCTTTGGACATTCCTGTCTCCTTCTTCTATACCGGCTCTTCTCTTTTCTCTTGTCCTTCCCCTTCGAATCTTTGTCTAATATTTTCTTCTTCTGTTGCCACATTCATCACTTGTGCCAATGTTGCTAAATTTCTCCTTGCTAATTGCATTTTGAGCCATTTATTTCTAAGGTCTTCTATAAATATGGCTATTAACATTTTATTTATCTGTTCATTGTCAATTCCTTGACCAAATCCTTGCTCTGCTAACTCCAATACTTTATCGCCATATTCTTGCACTGATTCTTCTTGCAGCTGGTGTGTCGACTTAAGTTTCATTATCGCCTGCTGTGGGTCTTTAAATCTTGCGTATCTCTGTTTTAAATACGACTTAAATTCTTCCCAAGTTTCGTCTTTTATTTCATTTATTCTTCTTCTTATGCTGCTAGCCACTCTCCCTTGACTAGTTAACAACGCAAGTTCTTTCAATTCTGGTTGAGTTATTTTGCTACTCCTCTGCCATTTTTCAATGTCGTTTATCTATGCCTCAAATTGATCTACTCCTCCAGTAAATGTTGGTATTTGTTTTACTATCTCTTGTATCTGTATCCCCTCTCCTAACTTCTGTACTGCTTCACCCAACTTGTTGATCGTTTGCCATACATAATCTTCTTTACTTACTTCCATTTTTCTACTTTAATTTCACCTCTACTTAGTCACTATATTGTTTTTCTAGTTAATCACTCTATTACCTTTCTTATCTCACTTGCAGTCTACTATTATAATTCTTATTTCATAAATTATTCCCACATCATCTGTGTATAATTTCAAAGTGTCATTCTTTCATACTTTCGTCCTTCAATACAACATATTTATTTATAATATTACACATGTCCCTGATTAGTGTCCCTAGACAACTCTACTTCCCCTCCTTTACACAACCTCCCAGTCCTACACACTACTTGGCCTCAATTGCCTTTGCTAAAAAAAATTTGATCAAGGACACGTCTAATATTTTACATTACCTCCCTTGTTTTCGCTCACACACAATTTTAATAAACACAATCCACTACTTAATTAATTAATGCAAACTTAACTTTTTATAACTACCCTGTGGAGAAAAACACATTTAACCTTTTTATATCCACTTATCTAATTATTCATAATTTAATTATTTATTACACTTTAATTAATAACTAACTTATTCACTACAGTTCCTTGAAATCTCCTCATGAAATTCTTAATTAATTATTCACTTCAGTGCACTATTCTGTCTTTTAACACACTTTGATTTTTTTTTAAATGTTCTTACACTTTGTCTTTGAATGTTCTAATTCCTTGAATCACACATTGTTTATGTATCACTGTTCTATCTATTCTTCACTTCTGTCTATTGAATTTCTCACTTTATTTGTAGTTCTTTCGTTTCTCGTCGAACACCTTGCTTCGCTGCTGCTGGACTTGTGTTGTTTGGTCTGCTCTTTTGTTGATCGCGATGTCGATTGAATTCTGGACTGCTGTTGTTCAGTTCGTGATGTTTGCTTCTCGTCTGCGTCGACTTGATCTTATTGACAGCTTCAGTATCTGACTTTCTGGTTTGCGATACTTGTCTCTCTTATTTGCGTTGTCTGTTAGTGCTATTTGTTGTCTATTACAATTTTGAGCTCTCATAGTTTCTTTACTTTATCTGCCATTTAGCGCCTGGTCACGCATCAATGTATCCGGGCAAAGTATTTATTTGTGTGACGTGCAGGGCAGCTTGCAGAGTGCAGGGCAGACGTCAGATGTTTTAGCGTGATTGTCAGCTGATGATGATGCGTATTCTACTCGCACGCTGTGTCGATATATCGATCGTTATTTTTTTTACTTACTGGTGGCCTTCACCTGCCTGGTCAGTCTCTGGCTTGATTGACCTCAGCTGGAATGTGCTGCTCGTGTTTACAATCAGGCCAACACGTTCAGGGCTAACTGGATGCTCGTCTCAGCCTTGACCTTGTCCTGTCCCGTAGTACTTCTGGTTTGTTATGATGACCGTTTCACATTGTGTTTCTGCAACAACTCTACTGTTGTTATTATTCGTCCCTGAGGGCTGATGCTAGGCTAGATAAATGTAACTGTGTAACACATAATAACACCTGGATATAAGTATTTGTTCCGACTTTTATTCCTGTCACATTGGACTTTCATTCCACAATGGATATGGTAGGTCACACACTTACAGTGCACTCTTACAATTTCTTCAATCTATCACTCTAACACTTATCTCTGGGCTCTAACGCTTTCATACTCGCATCTAAACTATATGTGGACCATTCCCATCGAATGCCCCCCCCCCCCCCCCCCAGCCTATATAACTCCTACCGGCCCGGCTGTCTCTTGGCAACCGTTGCTGTCTCTTAATAGTGCTACTTACTAATCATTGCGTCTAATTCTATTAGGCTAATGTTAGCCTCCCTATTGGCCAACCACATGATTGCCCTGCTCCTAACGAGCACATGTGCTCCTGCCGACTACATTTCTCCAAGTGTCTGGTCTCGAGTGCTTCTCCCAAGTCTTTTCAATCTTTTGTGTTTACCTCATAAATTTGGATCTTGTCAGCCAATCAAAATTGACTTCCCACGACTGTCCACCCACTCACTTCTGGAGATGGCCTTCCATGTTTTGCACGTGAATTTTGACCTATAGCTTCATTTTTCTCCTGACTTTGTCTTAATGTCTTTTTTCCTTGACCTTGTTCTCTCGCCGCGTCTATCTGCCCACTCACTTCTGGACATGGCCCTTCATGTTTTCCACGTGCATTTTGACCCATCCTCATTATTTTTATTGTGACTTCGTTTTTATCTCTTTTTTCCTCCTTGACCTTGTTCTCTCGTCTTTGTTTCCTGATCTACTCTCTCCCCTCCTCCCTCTTCTACAGTCTAAAAAAATAAAAATACTTAGATTTCCCAAACTGTCTGAATTATGATCCCATTTTATAATAGAAAAATAACCTGTGATCCTATTTTATAATAGTAAACTAACCTGTGATCCTATTTTATAATAGTAAACAAACCTGTAATCTTATTTTATAATCGTCAATAAACCTGTGATCCCATTTTATAATGGCCAACAAACCTGTGATCTTATTTTATAATAGTCAACAAACCTGTAATCTTATTTTATAATAGTCAACAAACCTGTAATCTTATTGTATAATAGTCAACAAACCTGTAATCTTATTTTATAATAAACTAATCTGTGGTCCCGTTTTATAATAAACTAATCTGTGGTCCCATTTTATAATAAACTAATCTAGACACAGCTCGGGCAGATGGGTCTCGTAAACCCGGGATGGCCGACCATCTAAGGGCAGAATCCTCCTACAGAAAAAACAATCTGCTGCCTTGCAGGAAGATTGGGGACAATCAAAGGCTAGGGAAAGCAAACCTGAATAAAATGCTGGCAGAAACCAGATGCACTGGGCCATTGGCGCAGAACACAGTGCAACGTTCTAACATGTGCTCAGTCAAAGTGGATCTAACGGACTTTAATTATGGTGCTTCACTTAAACAGACAGCTGCCTTCATAAGAAAGTCCGGAATCCTACTCTGAATGAGCCATGATCACAGAAGAAGAAGAAGAAATGGTTTGAAGCAGCCAATCTAATAGAAAGACAAAACAAATCATAACGTTTCGGCAAAAGCCTTCATCAGGTATAACAAACAACTATTTTATAAATAGACAATAGGGCAGGTAGGATTTAATTAGACCAAAAGGAGCCAAATAGTGAAAATATTAGAAAAATGAAAGGACGTGTCTCATAGAACTCTAAAAAATATTTGTCGGAGAGTCTACAAATGGGTTAGTCACCACCTTGAAAACAGAACAGCCAGAATGCAAGTACATGGGCAGACCAGCATAAAAAGAACATTGGAGAAGGGTGTTCCCAAGGAGGAGTTTTGTCACTAACATTATTTCTTTTGAGCATAAATGACATTACAGAGACATCCCAAAAAGAGTTCTAACTCCTTATATGGCAACAATTTAGCGCTGTGGACCTCTAACAAACACATTGTGATAGCAAGCACCCAAATGCAGCCAAATAATGAATGCCATCAGGCTATTAAAAAACGCTAAGACCAGATGAAATTCCTTCAGAACCCATCAAAGCAGATATTAACACCTCTGCCAAGATGTTACATAATGTACTAAATAAAATATGGGAGAGAGAAGAAATACCTAAGGACTGAAAGGTTATATGATCAAACTATAAAAGGAAAGGAAGTTTACAGGAGTGCGCAAATTATAGGGGAATTATGTTACTATCAGTGCCAGGAAAAATACTAAACTAACCAGAATCATTCTGGAGAGACTAAAAGAGGCAATAGAGAAACATTTGAGAGACGAACAAGTGGGGTTTAGGAAACACAGATCAGGCACTGATCAAATAACTTCCTTAAAAATAATAACAGTTGAGCAAAGCTTAGAACTACAGTCCCCGCTATATATTAGTTTCATAGAGTATGAAATTGCATTTGATAGATTAGACAGAGGAATGCTTTGGAAGTTGCTTAGTCATTACGGAATCCCAATAAAGTTTATTAATCTGATAAAAACAATGTATGAAGAAATAAAATGTAGTGTTATGTACTCTCTCTCTCTCTCTCTCTCTCTCTCTGCGTTCAGGACTCAATCAGAGTAAGGATTCCAGACTCTCATATGAAGTCAGCTGTCAGGCTAAGTGTGTTGATCACCCCCACAGACAGAACATCACAATTAGAGTCTGTCAGATCCACTCTGACTGAACACCCGTTAATATGTTGCACTGTGTTCTGCGCCAGTGGCCCAGTGCATCCGATTTCAGCCAGCATTTTATTTGGGTTTGCTTTCCCTAGCCTTTGATTGTCCCCAATCTTCCTGCAAGGCAGCAGATTGTCTTTTCTGTAGGAGGATTCTACCCTTAGATGGTAGGCCCTCCCAGGTTTACGAGCACCATCTGCCCGAGTCACTAGAGGTGACTAACACAGACATGCACACACAAAGATGTGAGATGTGACTAACACAGACACGGACACACAAAGATGTGAGATGTGACTAACACAGACATACACACACAAAGATGTGAGATGTGACTAACACAGACATACACACACAAAGATGTGAGATGTGACTAACACAGACATGCACACACAAAGATATGAGATGTGACTAATACAGACATGCACACAGCGATACGAGGCATGACTAACACTGACACACATCAAGATATATGACACATGACTAACATAAACATGCACATAAAGATATGAGATATAACTGACATTGACATGCACACACAAAGATATGACACATGCCTAACATAGACATGCACACAAAGATAAGAGATATCACTAACATAGATATGCACACACAAAAATATGAGATGGGACTAACATAGCCATGCACACACAAGGATATGAGATGTGACAAACACAGACATGCACACACAAAGATATGAGATATGACTAACATAAACATGCACACAAAGATATGAGATATCACTAACCCAGACATGCACACACAAAGATATGACATATGACTAACACTGGTACACACTAAGATATGAGATATGACTAAACACAGACACACATAAAGATATGTGTTATGTACGAAGGGCAGCTTACATAAGCTTTTGAAGTAAGAACTGGAGTAAGGCAGGATGCCTTCTGTCTCAATTTCTCTTTTTGCTGGCCATAGATTGGATTATGAAAATAACTCAGAACAACAGAAATGGAATCCAGTGGTCACTGACCAAGCTACTTGGTGATTTAGACTTTGCTGATGACATAGCTGTCCTTTCACATCAACAGATGCAAGATAAAATTATTATACTTGATGAGAGATCACAACAGCTGGGGCTAAAAATAAGATAAGACCAAAATTATGAGAATTAATGCAGTTGGCAATAACTAAATAATAATATGAGAAATACCTCTATAGACGCACAATCTTACACTTATCTGGACAGTAATATAGACAAAAAAAGGATCCAAAATGCAAGAAAAGCTTTCATTGCACTAGTAAACATTGAAATCCAAAGAATTTTGGTTAAATACAAAATAAAAATTTAAAACTCCAATGTTAAGTCAGTCTTATTATATGACTGTGAAACATAGTGAACAACACAAATGACAATCACAAAGATACAGACCTTCATTAATGAATGTTTGTGCAGAGTAATAAGTTCAAAATGGAAGGACGCAATCACTAATGTAGAATTATGGAACAGTACCAGTCAAGTACCGTTGGACAAAGAAGAATACAATGAAGATGATGGCGCTGGATAGGACACACACTGCGGAAACTAACTGAGAGTATTACACGGAAGGTCCTTTTTTGTAATCCCCAGGGAAAAGACAAAGAGGAAAACCAAAATATTCTTGGAGAAGACAGATGGAAGCAGAGAGAAAAAATGATGGGTAAGACATGGAATGATTTTAAAAGAATAGCAAGAAACAGAACGGCTTGGAAAGTGTTTATTGAAGACCTATGCTCCACAGGGAGTTAAAAGGAAGAAGAATAAGAATATATAAAATTCAGATACTTATAGTATCAACAGGAACCAAGTTGTAATCCACAATTGGTGTAGTGAAAATAAGAATCTCTGTTCCTCCAACTAAACAGGAAAAACTAATTAGGAATGTGTCTCAAATATTGAATTTTCAATTCATTTCAAACTGCTCATATAATAATATGTAATAAAAAAATTGGTCTAACAAAACTGCTCATATAATAATAATATGTAATAAAAAATTGGTCTAACAAAACTGCTCATATAATAATATGTAATAAAAAATTGATCTAACAAAACTGCTCATATAATAATAATATGTAATAAAAAAATTAGTCTAACAAAACTGGTAGTTATTCCAATATATGACATAGTCAGATTTTTTAAATGATAGTGAATGTTTGTTGGTTGTTATTTCTAACAAATCATGATAGCTAATTCTTCATGGAAGGTGGCATGTTTTTTGACTCCTTAAAGTTAGCGAGCCCATAACATTTGAGTTCATAGCATATTCTTACCTTCAGGAAACTAATTCTTGTTCAATTGGCACTTGATAATTCCTAGATTTTTAAAAATGTTCTGTTAAAATATAAGAGAGATTTTCATTTCTATTTAACACCTTAAGTTATAATAATTGTTACATGTTAACTTCTTTAAAGCCTTTGTCTTTAAAACTATGAGCTGCTCTAGCTGTCAACTCAGTTGTCTTTGAGAATATTGTCAGCGAATATGTGAAAATTTAATCGGGCATCAATACCATGCACAATGAGAACACCCTAATAAAAGCAAAAGTCAGAGAAGAAAACCAAGTATCACAATCATCATCAAGTACCGTGCCTACTGGCGTAGGTGATCATGTCTCTCCATAATTTTCGATCTCGGCAGCTATTTATCATTTCTGTTGTTGACCTTCTGCCAAGCCATTCTCTTAAACTGTCGTTATTTTTTCTCTTTGCTTCCCTCTATCTCTTTGTCCCTCAATTTTTCCAGTTGTTACAATATATTCAAGTTCTCTTCTCATTACATGGCCAAAAAATGATGGTCTCTTCCTAATATTGGAAATTAGTTCTCTTTTTGCTTTGACCTCTTTCAGAACGTTTTCATTACTCTTCTTAGCTGTCCGTGGTACTCTCAACATTCTTCTGTAAAACCACATTTCTACAGACTCCAGTGAATTTTCTTGTCTGTTCTATTGTCCATGATTCGCATCCATATATTAGGACTGGCTCTACATAACATTTAAGAACTCTTTTTCTTGTTTCTATTGTCAAAAATGGATTGCATAGTATCTTCCTCATTTTTTGGAAAGCTGCTTTTGCCTGAGCCATTCTGCATCTCACCTCTTTTGTACATCTTCCGTCTGAGGTTAACAAAGTTCCCAAATATTTAAATTCATTTACCTGTTTTAATATTGTTCCACTTGTCTTTATTTTGCACTGAGGTGATGTCTTTTTCTTTGTTGTTACCATTACCTCTGTCTTTTTGCTATTAAGGCTGAGTCCTTCATTTTTGCTTTCCTTCACTATAATGTTTAACATTTCAGGTATCATATACATACAGAAAAAGCGTAATAGTCCTGGTGGACAAGAAAAGGAAAACTTCATGTAAACCCAATAATTAACCTAATAGAAAGAATATTTCTAGAAAGACATCTTCCTTAAGAGAGACGAATCTAGTTACAATCAATTGTTGCCTTGCAGGAGAATCAAGGAAAACAAAATGCCTGGGAATAGTCACAAACAAATGCATGCTGATAGTGCTTGTACCTCAAGCTGCAAAACACATCCCACTGTAATCCACTAATAGGTGAAGGACAAAGTTCTATTCATAAGTGACCATCTCACATAAGTATCCAGGTAGTGAAAAACGGAAATTACTCTATTCCCTCTAGAAATGAAGAAATAATTGGGACTTTTTGTGACATGGCTTGTATGGAATCATTTGTGGAGGGATTGGATTTTTAAAAAAGCTTCTCTTGTGCAGTTCTCACAAAGGCTGAATTAAGTGAATGGTTCCAGTTTGAAATGGGAGTGAAACAATGATTTATTTTATCTCCCTTATTATTTGGAATTGCCATCAACTTCATAATGCTGAAAAACAAAGGCCTTGAATGGACACTTGGATCTCAATTGAAAGACCTTGATTTTGCAGATCACATAGTCTTTCTCAATAGTAACATGATGCAGAAGAAACAAATACCCTGTCATCATTGGCTAGAAAAATAGGACTTGAGATCAACCAAGAAAAGACAAAAGTAATGAAAAACCAAATTCACCCATATATACCTTGGTAGGAAAAGTAGAGTGGAGGAAGTAGATCACTTTGTATGTCTTGGAAGCTGCATAAATCAAGAAGGAGACACGGGGGGAGTATAGAATCAGAATAACAAGGGCTGCAACCTCTTTCATAAGCCTTGATAAAATATGGAAATCAAAATTACTAAGCTCAAAAACAAAGCTCAGGATTTTCAAATCAAATGTGTTATCCACCCTTACTTATGAATGTGAACCTCAATGTGAATGAACCAGAAGGTAAAAGAAAAAGAGTCCGACCAAGAGAAACACGAAAAAGAACATTAAGCAAAAGGCAACAACAGACATCAGCATCCTTGCCGAGATTCAGCAACTCACACAGAACAGAGTCATGTGGTAAGATACAGTGCAGGTCCTTTGCAAGGTCTGATGCTTGATTGTCAAACACAATGTGCCTTGAATTTCCGTACTATTTGCTGTCTTCGGCTCAAAACAACAATAGATGGATAGGTGGATTAAAGAGCTGAAGCATTAAAAAGGACATATCATTGTGGAAAGAGCTGATCAACTAATCTCAAGACATGGCACAAGCTGATTTGTGGGAGGATTAAATTTAATAACGGTAATAATGTATAAATATAAAGTGATGTTGATATACAATTCTTCTTTCCAGGATATATGACTTTTCACATTTTTGTCTCTGTTTTAGATGGCTTATGATTGTCGTTCGAATCAAAATGGAAACAGGAAATTGTTTATGACTTCAGGGAACACCGCCTCATTTATGATGTCTCGACAGAACATCAACAATGTCAACTTTGATATTGAAATATTAATCAGACCTGTTAGAGGTGTGTAAATCATTTTGTTTCACATTAATCTTTCTTCCATAGTTAGGCCATAAGATTATTTAGAAAAATTACAATTAAAGACTACATACATATTGACTTACCTTAAGAGTTAATTTTAAAGAATATACTTACCTGTGAACAACTCTAAGTGAGAATCTAAAACGAAGTGCTGAGATATTATCAATAGTCGGTCACAAATGACATTTTTTAAAATGGAAATGCAATCATTTCATAGAGCAATATATATATATTATATAAGCTATTTTTTTTTGACACAAAGGCTGTTGCTAACTCATATAGCTTCTTATTTTCACAGGTAGCATCACTCCAGGTGTAGATGACACCTCTGGTATCAAGTATTACTTTGATAAGTTTCCCCAGAAAGCCATTGTGGGTATAATAGGAGCTTTCTATGCAGTCATACTTGTAATATGCACAGTTATCATAATCTGCTGCAGTCGCAGTTACTGGGGTTTGAACAAGTCTTGGGAAACACATCAGCTTGCTACAATTAAGACAGGTATGATTAACACATTGAAATATATTTTTACACAAGTGGATGACAGTTCTTTATCTAAACATCAAACTAGAACATTATTCTTATATTTTGTCAGTGGTTGCAGAGCTTACGTTTCATTATTAATGATTTTCTTTGTGGTCCTCAAAATTAGCCATTTTCTATCTATTGTGTACAAGTCAAAGACTGACAAAAAAAAAAAAAAAGATTTTACATAACAAGTTTTTTGTGCATGAAGTTATAACAATAGAATTCTATGTTGTTTGCTATTAATCTAATGGTTTCTGGACTTGCTGAACACAAATCCTACTGATGAAGTGATTAATGTTGATGGAAAGAAAAATTTAAAAAATAGAAAAAATGGTATGTTAGAAGCCTAACGTGATTAGTAGATGACATAGACCAAACGACATTTCGGCCCAATAGGCCTTCAGCAGGAACAAACAAAAAAAACACACACACGGATATATAAGTAAAACTAATCCTACATAGCTAGCCAGTAACGAAACATCCAAAACAAAAATAATCGAAATACGTTAAAGAAAATAAAAATGTCTTCCCTGTGTGTCAGACCGAGGTCAAAATGAAAAGGAAATGGTAACCTGAGTGTGGCTGTCGTGTATGTGCAGAAATGTGCGCAAATGCACACCGAACCAGAGGAGTTCACACCGGGGTCAGTGTGCAAACACAAAGGAGAAAGAATGGAACAGTAGACTAACAGGTGCTCAAAAGGCGGTAAGAGTGAGATGTCTGAGAGAGGGGTACAATAAAAACAAATGAGGGGTAAGGAGCACAGAAAAAAGGTATAGAGGAGAACACCGAAGTGTCTCATTGGGGACTAGAGGAGGAGAAATATAAATAGCATGGCAAAGTAGATAGACCAAAGAGCCAAAATATGTGCAGTAGAGAAGGCTATGCAAAAGGGAAGGAGTAACCAAAAGGAAACTATGTGATGAGTGTGATATTCGTGTGTGTGTTTTTTTTTTGTTTGTTCCTGCTGAAGGCCTATTGGGCCAAAACGTCATTTGGTCTGTGTCGTCTACTAATCACGTAAGGCTTCTAGCATACCATTTTTTCTATTTTTTAATTTTTCCTCACACTCAGCTTTACTGCAGCTTCGCATTTTTATGCATTCATTTGCATTTCTTTGCCTTAACCCCTTGATGGAAAGAACCTAGATAGAGTTCAGGAATATAGCTCTCTTGCATGTTGTAACAAATGATGGAAAATATGAGACAGAAACAACTGAAAGAACAGGAATGGCAAAAAAACATGACAGATTTACTTGCATTCAATTTTTAGGATACCTAAAGATACAACAAACTACAGGAAATCATCTTGGAGGAGAAAATACAAGTTAAACAAAACAAAGACAAACAAAGACTTAAGTGAATTGACAACATCAAGAGATAAACAGAAGAATCAATGACTGTATACATCATGCAGCAAGAGACGGAGTGAAATGGCAGTCAACCTTTATTGTGTGGTTGATACAAGGTGTTATTGATTCTGGGTTATTGTACTTTTTGGCCAAATACAATGTTATGGGAAGTCTCTGGATCTTCTTACCTATCTGATTTCCATCCCTATCTAGGAGGGTGTATAAGATGAAAATTTAACTGAGAAAAGATTGGAGGGGAGAGATGGTAGGAATATTGGTTTTTGAAGTTTTATTTGGTCAGCAGATTAAAACTTGCTTTTTTATTTCTATTTTCAAGTCAAAGGTTTTTTTTATAGCATTCTGAACAAAATGACAGGACTACCTTTTATATTCAGAATCCTGTAGGTCTAGGCACTAAATATCACCCTGAGATTAACAATCTCTGGGAAACAATCCAATTCCTTCATCCTGGTTCAAATTAGGTATTTTATGAGCAAGTATCTAACCAAGTAAATACTACATGGTGGACTACATGAATGAAGTCACTAGTTGCCTCACTGGATATTCATCTGCCTCTGGCATAACTGTGTTTGACTGTGGTAAAATTCTCAAAAATGTCTTGATCATGCATTCTGTTCTGCACTGACTTTAATTGTCTTGGCATGTCATAGTAGATCAAGCTTGTGAAAATTTGATGAAAAAGCACAACTCTTCCTCAAATCCAATTTCAGTAAGCTACAACCAGAAACAAAAAGAAGTGAGACAAAGACAGTATATAGCAGACATGCCAAAAAAAACTGAACATTTCCGCATAAGTTATCTCCACAGATTGCTCAGAGTAGAAACTGAAATCCTTTTTGCTACTGCAATAGACCTAGAGCATGCAAACAACAGAGTACCTCTGGAATTTGTGATCTCTCAGCTTCTTGAATTCAAGATCAGCCCATTCCTTCTTAACTAGATTTCTGCTGTCCTTTTCCAACAAAAGATGGTATTTAAATGTGGTACGTGGATCTCCAAACCAACGATAATTCACCCAGGCCTTCCACAGGGTTCACCATTATCTCCAGTGCTGTTCAGCGCCTACACAGTAAGAGTCACAAGTGAGCAAGTTTTAGGACAGGGCAGGACATTATTTTATGCTGATGCTGTTTGGTATATTACCAAGGCAAAGACAGAGAGAGTGCTGCTGGAGAACGTCAGACATAGCTTGATCACCTAAGTGTGTGGTGTGGGGAGGCAAGAACACCTGTCAAATGTGCAATGAAAATCACTTGTTGACTAAATTAAGCTGAAGTTTTTATGAAAGTAAAAGATCCCAGACTTTGTTTCCTTCGATATAAGGCTTTATTGATAGACAGACATTTTGTTAGGACTTGACATGTTGTTTTCATGGTTAATGAATACACTCTGAAACAACTGTTGCATGTCAAACTTAGCAGAGACAAGCAACTGATTGGTGGATAGAAGAAAAACTTCACTCCAGCATCACCTCCTGGAAAACCTTTATGAGGACCACCCAATGTAGCTAGGTAACATCAATAACACAAACACCTGCTTTGGCAGGAAATGCCAGTTTCTGACAAAGCAAGAAGAAAATATGTTGCCAGAAAAGACAGAACAATGAATGATATTACCAGCTCTGCTCATATGTGACAAGTGATTTTATACCAGAATCAGACTTTACAGTCACCTATGTACGGACAAGATAATTGCAGCTGAAGGTGTCATCATTATTGACAACAAAGGACAGCTATTATTTTAGACGTATGAGCATCATAACCTACACATTACAGTAATCCTCAAACTTTAAAAAAAAATTGATTAATTTGTTGTTGTATGTTAGATTAATTCTCAAACTTTTGCTTATCACTTTCTGATGTCGCTCTTAGTACTTTCAAAGTTTCTTATGCTTATGTTTTTGTAAAAGTGTTGCATTATTTATTATTACTGCTATTTAAGTTGACATCACATCACTCAGGGCAAATCATTGAGCACTCAGTTACATTTCAGTAAGTGATGAAGTGTGTAGATATTGATAGTTTCAGCAGCTCGCTAGTTGTAAAGTATTGGTAGTCATTTGTCTATTTGTTCAATGTATTTAAAACTATTGCAGTTCTAAGACTATATCACCACCAATGACAGTGTCAGTTTTCATTACACAGTCATTGGGAGCCTTTAAGAATTCACCCTAGTGCATCCCTACCACAAGTAGGCCAGTCTTTCAGCTCTTTTGTTGTCATAAACAACCTCTGTAACTACTGACATGATGTTTTTATAACACATTTTATTTTTTTATTTAAAATTTTCAGCTATATCTTTTCAAAGTATTAGTATTTTCTTTAAAGTTATTTCAGAAATTTCTTCCTGCCACCAAGAGTATATTTTGTGTGATACTTTTTTGTGTGTATTCTTGATCCTTCCTGCGCCGTTCGACGTCACAAAGGGCTTGTAGTGTTTTTTTCCACCCATCTCTATTCTTGGTGAGATGTTTGATCATATTTATTGAGTCTATGCCTGCCAACTTTGCTTCTCTTATAAGTGTTCTTTTTAGTGTCTCTTTAGGTCTTCCTCTTTTTCTGTATCCTGATGTTTCCCATAGAAGAGCCTGTTTTGGAATTCTCTTGTCTCTTCTCATCACATGTGCGACATATGTCCATATGTGTGTATACATGTGTCCAAATGGTGTTTTTCTCTTTCATTTAATGAGTATTCATTGGTGCATGTGTGGCTGTTTTATTTGCTTTGTCACATCAGAGAACATCAGCAGCCATAATGCACTAAAATTGCAGTTCAAATGTAGCTTGATGATCTTCATTTAGAGAGGAATGGGTGCTTATCCCACTGATTCAGGAAAGTGTAGTAACAGTAAAGAAGAGTACAGGCCTCCTCTCCTGAGAACGATGTGGTTTACTAACAGAAATTTTATATTTCATATCACTACAATATGAGTTATTATGAGATTACTACCACATCATTGCTTGCATTACTTTTGGTCAATTCCACAAAGCTGCTGCACTGAAGTCAGCCCTTTCCAAAAGCTTATGTTCTGTTATATTTGGGTAATGACTTTCTGAATATTTCTACTTGTTGTATCCTGTTATCGCTTGTCTTCCATTAGTTGAAGATGTTTTATATATAATTTTAAAAAATAAATAAATTGTCTCTTCTTCTTCTTCTACCTTTTAGCTCCCAGTGGAGCATAGGTCTTCAACAAACACTTTCCAAGTCGTTCTATTTTTTGCCATTCATTTAAGATCATTCCATGTCTTCTCCATCATCTTCATCTCTGCTTCGATCTGTCTTCTCTAAGAATGCCTTGGTCTTCCTCTTTGTCTTTTCCCCTGGGGATTCCAAAAAAGGGCCTGTTGTGTAATACTCTCAGTTGGCTTCCGTAGTGTGTGTCCTATCCATCGCCATCGTCTTCGCTGTATCTCTTTATCCACTGGTATTTGACCGGTACATTTCCATAATTCCACGTTAGTGACTTTGTCCTGCCATTTCCATCCCTTTATTCTGCGTAAGCATCCATTAATGAAAGTCTGTACCTTCGTGATTGTCAATTTTGTTATTCTCCATGTTTCACAGCCATATAATAGGACCGACTTAACATTTGATCCTTATTTTGGTATCATTTTCAGTTCCTCCCTCTTTATCTATATTACTGCCCAGATATATGTAAGATTGTACGTCTAGTAGAGGTATTTCTCCTAGTTTTATTTGGTTATTGCCAACTGTATTAATTCTCATAATGTTGGTCTTATCTCTATTAATCTTCAGTCCAAGCTGTTGTGATCTCTCATCAAGTATACTCATGTATACTCATTTTATCCTGCATCTGCCCCTCTATATACTTTTACATCTTCTCTTTTCCCCAGTGTTTCTTCGCATGTCTCTTTCCATATATTTTTTACCTGTTTCCAATGATCTTCTATATTTATTGTATTTTCTAGTTGTTGGAGGACTTGGTATTTGTTTGATATTGTGACTGCGAATTTATCTTTAATTCCTTGTTCTTTAAGAAACTCTACATTGAAATACTTTCTACCCTTATTCATTGTAGTATACCTTTTTAATTTAATTTTAAGTTTGGTTAACAGAAGATGATGGTCAGAAGCTACATCTGCCCCTCTATATACTTTTACATCCTGTAAGGTTGACTTAAACTTATTATTAATACATATGTGATCAATTTGATTTTCCGTTCTATGATCTGGTGACACCCATGTAGCTTTGTGTATTCTTTTATGTTGGAATATTGTTCCTCCTAGGCTCATTTGATTAAGGGCGCAGAAATTCACAAATATCTCTCCATTCTCGTTTATATCTCCAAGTCCATGTTTTCCCATAATCTCTTCGAAGCCTCTGTTGTCTGATCCTACCTTAGCATTTAGGTCTCCCATCAAGATTATAATATCCTTGGCTCGTCTTGCATCCATCTGACATTGTAGCTGTTTATAAAAATCATCTTTAACTGAGTCACCCTTATCGTTGGTTGGTGCATAGCATTGTATAATGTGTAATTTTATTTTGTTTTTGGTTGTTCTAAATGTAGCTCTCACCAGTCTTGGTCCCACTGCCACCCATTCTATTAGTGTCTTCTGTGCATTCTTTGATAGCATTATAGCTACCCCTTCACTATGTTGTGCTCCTGGTTCCTGGTGTCCTGATGATAAAATCATCTCCCCTGTATTCAATTTTATTCTCTCCGCTCCCAGCCATCTTGTTTCACACATTCCCAGAATATCTATCTTGTAGTTAGTCATTTCTGCTGCCACTTGTGCCGCTTTTTCCTGTTCGTTAAGGGTACGAACATTCCAGGTGCCAATTCTAGAGGATTTCCTGGTAGACAAAGGGTGAGTCGGCAACCCGGACTCCATATGGCTTTCTCCGGATTGTGTCATACGTCTCTTAGACAGAGAGCCCTTCTCTTTCCTGGTTGACGGATTAACTTTATCTTTCTTTGACTTGTTCATGTTTGTGAAGTTTTTTCGGCTTTTTTTTTTTACAGTATAGAATAGCCAGTCCCATGCCTAACCCTCCTTTCTCGCCTCTTACGAACATGCCTGGTAGGGTACAGCGCCGCTATTCTTTACTCCCCTTTCGGGCCCCGGCAGCGCACGGGCGAAATTGTCTCTTGCCTCTAGTTTATTACTTGATTTTTATTGCTTGTTTTTTTTTTTTTAGCAAGTTTCATAAATTATTTGACAAGTTATGGTAGTGGGTATGAGTACACTTTGAGCTACCTTCAGGGTGTTTTCCATACCTTCTTTTTCTTCGTAATCCTCTGAACTCTGGTTGGAGCATAGACACTAACAAGAGATCTCCACCCAATCCAGTTTGGAGCAAGTGTGAACAGCTCTTGACAGGACCTGCCAACTTCTTTCATTTCATCATGTATGGTTCGTCGTAATGTCACCAATTGTCTGCCTTTTCTTAATTTGTCAAATGGTGGTTAAGTTTATAGTACTTTCAAAGGTTCCTATGCTTATG